>JBBPSN010000692.1:0-10485 GCA_038093615.1 Austroboletus olivaceoglutinosus | reverse complement strand
CAAGGTAAGTTTATCCTCAATCGCTCACCTCTCAGTTGCTTACCATGCCACCAAACGTTGCGAACAGCGACGACGATGAGACGGCCAACTACAACGATACTACGCCGTCACCAGTGACGACAACACCTGGGGCGTCACCACCCCATCTACATGCAACGCCGTCAACCACCGCCACGATGCGTCGACACCCGCCGTCAACGCCACGTCGTCAACACCCACGGTAATGCAACAGCGTCAACCCGGCGACAACGACAAGACGCCGCCGCCGCGTCGCCGGCACCCGCGACGACACAACGACGACGACGAGACGCTGTCAATACGAGCAACAACAACGCGACGACGACGACGAAACGTCGTCTGTAGAGCAACAGCGACGCGACGCTGATGCCATCGCGACGTCATCCGCCATGTCGTACCAGTGATACACACCCGCGATGACACAACGGCGACGGCAAGACATCGCCAAACGACACCATTCGCGGTACGTCGTCACTTCCTCTCATCCCCGTCTAACTGTTTCCAGCATTTTATCGCCACCCCGCCCGTCCAGTATCAAGAGCGACAAACCAACGGCATGTGGCACGACGATGCCGAGACGACGCTGGTCGACACCTACGACGACGCAACGATGACGGCAAGACGTCGTCACCAGCGACACGATGACGCCGCCATGTCAATACTGCTAATGTCACCGTCACCGTACGACGACGACGACCGCACTGGTAAGCCCACATGGAAGAAATGGCGCTTGCCATTGACTACGGACACAAGCACGGGCATACACACGGACGATATGTCTGTGTGCGTGCTCGTGCTTATGTTCGTGCTCATGTATCCACGTGTGCGCTGAGGGTTAGGGTCGAAAGTGCGGAAGATTAGTACCATCGGGAGAGGGGGAGGGTTTTACAGTACTTATCTCGGAGGTAGCTGTGTATATGTGGCTTTCGCGTTGCAAGGACTCATAGCCGGGGCTCAAGCCGGGCCGAGCCAAGCCGGCCGGAGCCTTCAATAAGGGCTCCGGCTTCGTTTTCGTCGAGCCCTAGCACCCTCGAGCCCGGCCTATAATAAGACTTAAAACGTACGCATACGTTACTCGAGGGTGCCTGTCCGCGTGTTCCCTTATTGTTTCTCTCTTTTTTTTTCGCGCGCGCGCGCTCGGGCTGCACAGCACGTTTTGGCACGTGTGCACTGTGCAGGGCGTCAAACTTGCTCGAGGCGCATACTTGCCCAGAGGTCGTCTCCAGTCGCTCCTTCCCCCTTTGACGGTTTTTTACGTCCCTTTTTTGCAGGCACCGAAGATCCTACATCATAGTGCGCCGACGTGACGGTCCGACCGAGGTTTCATCGTTCCGGACGACTGGACCCTCGTCGAGTCTTGACTACGCATTCATGCACCTAGGCTACATGTTTTTTTTTTCGAGTTCCAGCTGTCTCCACGCGTGGACCCATGGTGTTGCGGGTGGCGCCGACATACCAGTCATACTCGAACCGATCGCTACACCTGAGACAATGGCCACAGAGCTCGGCGCTTAGCGCTCACTCCCCAACTCCCGGGCCCCTTCTTTCATCCCCAAACTCTCTGGATTTTCCACAGCACAGCGCAAAACACGACCGTCAACGATCTGCAGTCTTGTACACAAGATACAGTTCGTCAGGAATCCCTACTCTCTGCTCGTCACCGCCGTCTCGCACTCCTCGCTCTCAAATTCTCGAACCGCTGCTTCACGTTGGCATAGCCCACCCTGTCGACGCGGTGCAGGTAATACGTCCCTCCGCCACTTCCCCACGAGACGCTCCCAGACCGGTACGGTCGTTCGACGACGTCGAAAATGGCAGAGATATCGTCTACCTGTTGGACAACTTTATCGGAGTCGTGCAGACAAGAGGCATGGGTCACGTACGTTGCGTTCCGTCATGCGGGCGTTGGGCGACACGAACGGCTTCAACGAAACGACGATGGCGCCCTCCTTGAGGTCCAAGAATTTCGCCCTCAGGGCCTCGTTGACTAGCAGAAGGCGTTTTACATTTTAGACGCAAGCGTCCTGGGACGAAAAGACGGGAACACGTACGAGATTGTTGAAAGACCTTGTTGTTGACCAGCACCACGTCCGCCTCTCCCAGCAGCTTCGAGACGCGTCTGCTCTGCAGCATATCGCCTTCTTCGAGCTCGACGTCGCCAGAGCGTACGCCCCACATCCGACATCGTTTCTGGAACTGTTTCCATTGTTGTCTTGCAACGTTCGCTGGTCCCTCCAAAAGCTCGATGCCGTAGCTACGACAACCAGTTTGCAGGGACGCCTGGAGCAGTACGTTGCCTACCCCTGAACCAAGATCCATGAGAAGAGAAGTTGAATTAAGACCTGTGGCGGCGATAATATCCGATGTGAAGCTGGGCATGAGCTCGCCATACACCTCGCTCGAAAATGCCTCATAGCGATGCAAGTTTTTGATATTGGGGCCCACGCACCGCTGGTACGTTTCATCTACTGTCCGTAGCATAACCTTTTCAGGGATGCCCTTCGGATATGTCCAGGCACGGACAGCAGATATTAATACATTGGGTGCAGCAGGAAGGAATACGTCTGAAGGGAGAGGTGGGTATTTTAGGGAACGGAGAAGCTGGTTTATAATTTCGAGGGTAGAGAGAAAGAGCGGGCCATCACGTCGACGGATGGCACGTTGGAGCAACCGCAGATAATTTGGCCGAGCATTACCGTTTTGGGGTTGTGGCAGACTTAGGGGCTCTGGTGGCATATCAAGGGAGGTGGGGGGATCGGAAGGGTCGGATAGCGTCAGTGGAGAAGTGAGAGGGGACTGAGCGTCTGATTCGTCGGTGAGTGAATCGGCAGGCAGTGAACCAAACAATGCTTTCTGCGCGGGAGTAAGGTAAACTAGAAAATTGTGAACAAGGACCGTAAACGACGAGGGACGGTACGTACAATCGATGATAGTATATAGGGACTGTTCCAAACACATGATGGGGTTATAATGATCCTTGTCCTTGGGTGTCAATAATATAAATCTACATTTCGACAAGATGAAAAAAAGGGATTGTGCGGACGGCGATGGAACACGCACTTTTCATTAGCATAACTATTAGGATACTCTAAATCAGCACTCGGAAGGCTTTCGACCTCGAACGACTTGTCTTCTGGATCGTGAGGGTTCCTAAAGTCTTGCGGAAGAGTGAGTGGCTATCTCGGGAGTTATGTCGGCAGATAACTCACAGCTTTTGTACGTCTTTGCGAGCCTGCGGATGACGTCTGCGGAGCTAACAAAGCCATCACCGGGAGAGCCGTCCCCAGTGGACCACCACTCCCTGGTAACCTCTTTGAGCGTTGGCGGGAATACGGAGGTGGAGCGTGATCTGTCGGAACGATAAATAGGTTCGTCCAACGCGACGCTTCTGTGTCTACTCTCCTCTCTCGACGACGAGCGTGAGGCGCGCGCGCTGTTTTGAGCACGTTTCTTGATTTTGCGTGGACGTGTGACCTGCTTGGGGACGTCCGCAAGACTGGGTGCGCGGTGCCGTTTCGATGAGGAAGCGACGGAGACGGAGGTGGCGCGGGAGGGCGAAGGGGGGAGGTCGGACGTGTCTGTGAGTGGGCTAGAAGGTGGCGAAAAGGAGTCGGGTGAGGAGGCGGGTGGGCAGCTTGACGTGTCCGGGGGAACGTGGGGCTGTGCATCCTCGACTTCGCGCAGCTGGGACTTCCATGCGCGGCGCGTGGTGACACAGGTGTCGAGTGGTGCGGTCATTCCTTGCAGCTAGATGGCGAGTCGCTGCAAACCACGAAAGAGCCCGGCAAATCACTCATTGGGTGGCTGTGTCGCGTCCAGAAGGCACGTGATATCCCCGCTGACAATGGGACGAGGGACAATGGACGTTGGGGCTACCGGAAGGTCTGATACTACTGGACCGAATACATATTTACGAGGGACATTTCACTTTCGAGCACGCGCTATGATAGGAACGAGGACATGTGTTGTGACTCCTGGCACGTGACTCGTATGATCAATTTGCGCAATTATTATTAATATTAACACGACCAGCAGCAGCAGACAATATGTCGAAAAAGGACAAGCTAGTCGGGGAGCCAACACAGGATAGAGGTCAGTCACTGCGTCACCACCGGAATCAAGTAAATTGACCCAGTCAGCCGAGAAGAAGAAGAAAGACGAGAAGAAAAAGCAACGAGACGATGAGGATCCCGCCAAGCGCGACGGCGGAAAGCCGTCTCTGGATTCCAACGAATCTGCTCAGCCTTTGGAGAAGGAGAAGAGCAAAGACAAGAAAAAGAAAAAGGACAGTACTGCAACCAAACCTGTGTCAGTAGAAAAAACAGACATGGACATAGGTGTGTGGTCCTCCTTGCGCGATGCGCTTTCTGTGACGTCCATCAGATGCATCATCACCAGATACCACTCTAGAGAACAAAAAGGAGCGTAAACACAAGCGACGCGATCTCGAAGGCGACACGAATGTCGAAGAACAAAGTTCACCCAAAAAGCGAAAAAAGCGAAAACGGGACGAGCAGGTCGAATCTGGATCCCATACCCAACCATGTACTTCGTCCGAGCCTGCCCCTGTCTTGTCACATTCCACTCAAATATCCATTCTACCCACCAATCCCGCCGATGCTTCTGCATTCCTTGCCAAGCATTCCATTACCATCCACACACACCCTTCCATTTCGTCCGTCGTCCCCGTCATCGCCTTTGACCAGCTTCAAGCACCAGAAGCTCTCAAGGAGACTTTCAAAAACTTCAAGGAACCCACTCCGATCCAGGCTTGTGCATGGCCTGCAGCCTTGCAAGGACACGATGTAGTGGGTATTGCCGAAACAGGAAGGTACGAATCATTCGATGCTGTATGCTTTGGGACACCATTGGCGCTCCGTTCCGTTGTCGAAAATTGACCCATTTCGGAACAGTGGAAAGACGTTGGCATTCGGTGTACCCGCCCTCGCCCGGCTCATCTCTTCAGCGCCTCCAGAGGCCACGAAATCCAAAAAGTCAAAGTCGACGACTTCCGTGTCCGTTCTCGTGGTAGCACCAACCCGTGAGCTTGCACTTCAGACCCACGACACTCTTTCAACTCTTGGCGCTCCATTTGATATCGCCAGCGTTGCCATCTTCGGAGGCGTTGACAAGGCACCACAGATCAATGCTCTTAAGAATAGTGATAAGAACGGAAAGATAACAAGGATCGTGGTCGGAACGCCAGGAAGGATATTGGATCTAGTCGATGAGGGTGCCTGCGATTTGTCAAGGTACGTGTACTTTTCGAGGATGCTCCGCCCTGTTAAACTTCTTTGGCAATGTCAAGAGTCAACTACTTGGTGCTGGATGAGGCTGATAGGATGCTTGATCGTGGGTTCGAGAATGACATTAGAAAAATCATCTCCTATACAATGCAAGGAGCTCATCGGCAGACAATGATGTGTGCGTTTCAGACCACTCCTTCTGTTGGTCAATCGGACGTTCATGGCTCGAACAGTTAGCGCAACATGGCCCGAAGCAGTCCGCAGGCTCGCCAGCACGTTCCAGCGGGTTCCTATACGTGTGACAGTGGGCAGTGACGATCTGACGGCGAATAGTCGGGTCGAGCAAGCTGTAGATGTATTTGACGATCCTCGGGAGAAGGAGTACGTATACCGTTTCGCGGCCTACCTACAGAGAAAGTACTCACCAACTTTCCAGCTCGCGTTTGCTGAAGACCTTGAAAACGCTTTCTCACAAGAAAATAACCACAAAGGGGTCTCCCGCGGCCCGCATTCTTGTCTTTGCGTTGTACAAAAAGGAGGCGTCCCGAGTTGAATCCACGCTTCGTCAACAAGGATACTCTGTTGGTGCTCTGCATGGCGACATGTCGCAGTCTGCACGTATGGACGCTCTGGAAAAATTCAAAACCGGCGAAACAGGGTTATTGGTGGCAACAGATGTGGCTGCGAGGGGATTGGATATTCCAAACGTCGGAGCAGTTATTAATTACACCTTCCCACTGACCATTGAGGATTATATCCACCGCATCGGAAGAACAGGTAAGCCGTTGTTTCATGGTCGAATTCGTACTGATACATTCATCCACAGGACGAGGTGGACGGAGCGGAAAGTCGATCACGTTCTTTACGGGTGAGAAACACGAGTACGCACTGGCCGGCGCACTGGCTGCGGTGCTACGAGAGTCCCGCTTTGACGAGATGGCAGACAGACTGCAGAAGTTCCCGATGGCGATCAAGAAAAAGACACATGGTTCGTACGGGGCGTTCTTTAGGGATGATGTCGCGGGAAAGGCGACCAAGATTGTATTTGACTGAGCTGGTCGTGGGTGGGGTCGCGCAGCGAATGACGGGAAACAGGCGTTGATCATAGTTTGACTGTCCGCATGTTTCTTGCTCTCAGAAATTGGTGATCGCACCGCGCACGGCGGCCGCGGGGGCCTAGAATACTGAAACGAGTGGGTAGAGCATTGTGTACGATGCCAAGGGAATATATTAGGTGCCTTCAAGGGGTGTTGCAGGGTGGCAAGCACAGCACGTACCAGAGAGCGGTGGGCGTCAACATCTCAACCTGACCTGCCCCGTTCTTGCCTCACGCCTCGCCGTAGTCGCGCAGCCTCGCCAATTTCTCCATAAACGTATCCCTCGCGACACGCCCTGCCATACAGCGACCACGATGATGGGCCTTTTCAGCCAGGCTGGCTCCCATATCCGTAGGGCACGAGGCCTGTCCATGGAAGATAGGGCACCCGAGGACACTGAGCCTGATGATACATCAATCCTGTGCGTTCCTTTCTCCTTTCCTCCCATCATTGACCCTCCTCATCCCTCATGGGCTACACCGACGCTGACTACGAATCCAGCGACGAGAATGAGGGCTCTATCATCACCTCTATCATCTCCCAACTTAGGTTTGCTTTTGGTTCATCCTCGGCCCCACCCCGCCCGCGCTAAAATCGCTTCTTCATTTCCAGAGTAGGCATGGACCTCTCCAAGGTGACGTTCCCGACATTTGTGCTCGAGCCTCGTAGTATGCTCGAACGTATCACGGACTTCATGTCCCATTCGGACCTCATCTTTGGGTAAGGGCATTCTCGTCTCCTCGTCTCATCGCCACCGTGCCCTAAGGCAAATTCGTCTTTCTTCCTTTGCCCGTCCGCCTCCACGCGCGTCTGGTCATCGATCTCCCCCATCTACGCTGCGACCGACCCACATCCAGTGCGGAAAAGTCCTCCGAGCCTGAAGAGCGATTCATCCGCGTGCTGCAGTACTACCTGGCAGGATGGCACATCAAACCAAAGGGCGTCAAGAAACCGTGCGTCTCCTTTGTTCTCTGCGACGGCGCGACAGATGCTGATCATCGCCCAGATACAATCCCGTACTCGGTGAATTCTTTCGCTGCCGGTATGAGTATCCGGACGGCACACGCGGATTCTACGTCGCAGAGCAAGGCAGGCCCCGTTTGTTCCGCATCCCTAATCTCCGCTGACTAAACCTTGCATACACGTCACAGTATCTCATCACCCCCCGATCTCCGCTTTCTTCTACATTTCACCGGAGAACCGTCTCTGCATCGTTGGCGAACTGAGACCCAAGTCTAGGTTCTTGGGAAACAGTGTCTCGACGACGATGGAGGGCGAGAATCGAATAACACTATTGGATAAACCAGAGGACGGAGGTGCGTTTCGTACCTTTTCGCACGCGACTTATTTCCACGAACCTCGCAATAAAAGAGTACGTCGTGACGATGCCGAACATGTACGCGCGCGGCATTTTGTTTGGCAAGATGGTCCTAGAGCTGGGTGACATGTGCACCGTTAAGAACGAGAGACATCGATTGTCTTGCGATCTCGAATTCAAGACCAAGGTCAGCGTTCTTTGCACATGACTTCGTGCAGCGCTGGCCTGACCCAACTTCCGTACGTACGCCAGGGTTTCTTCTCCGGCACGTATAACGCGATTGTCGGGCGCGTTCGGAAAGGTGGTATTGACATTGGCGAAGTCGCTGGAAGATGGAGCCATGTCATGGAATTCAAGGGCATGGTACGTACGACTCTCTTTGACGAGAATTTGACGTCTTGCGACGTTGACATCTCACCTCCCGCCGCTCCCTTTGGTTCACACCCCTTGGCGTGCATAAATAGAATGGAACTCGGCGCGTCTTATTTGACGTGGGTAAAGACGGGCAGAACATCGCGCCAAAATCTGTCGTGCCAGAGGACGAGCAGGAGCCGTACGAATCCAGACGGTGCGTCGTTTTGCACCCTGCTTCCCAGCGTCCGCGCTTCGTGGGGAAACGCTGGGAAAAAGGCATTTCAGGCACTGACGTCGTACTCGCAGATTATGGCAGAAGCTGACGGAGGCGATCTCAGCCAAGGACATGGAAGCGGCTACCCGGGCCAAGACTGCCGTCGAGGATGCACAGCGCGATCTGCGCCGTCGACGGGACGGAAGCGGGGAGATATTTATGCCTAGATACTTTGAGCAGCGGGACGGGCGGTGGTACCCCAAGTTGAGGTGAGTGTCGTCACGGTCGTTGTTGACGAGGGTCGTTTATATCTTTTCTTTCGATCGTCCATCGACAGCGTTCCACAAGACCAAGACTCTGAGACTGCAATACGCATCGTAGAATCCTGGATATGGCCCGCATGAACGTTTTTTTTTTCTTTTTTCCTTTTTGTTGCAATTTTGGTGTTATGCTACAGTCGTATCCCACCCTCGTGTGATGGCATCTGCTCCGAGACTCCCAATATAGTAATGCACTTATTTCTATCGTTTGTCCTTGGAAACAGGTGTGCGTTGTCCAGAATATCTGAGTTTTGGAAAGTCCGGCCTGTAGGTGGGGATTAAATGTCGTAGCGTCGCATAGGCGCAAATTCCCCGAGAGCATAAGAACTGGCCTAGTAGTGATGGGCGAGCGCACGCACACGCCAGGGTGCGTGTCTCATACACACGAGTCAGTGCGGGTGTACCCCTGGTATTCTTTTTTTTTTTGGACAAGCTATGTTATTATGTAGCGGCCAACGAGTACATATGCTCATAATGTATAACGTTGGGAGTTACATTTTCGTGTGAATTTTGTAGTCACCATAAGGATTTTTCCGTACATTTATACGTTATGAGCATATGTACTGTAGTCCTACATAATACGCTAAGGCGCGGGGTTCGGGGGAACTCCGGTTCCAGGGAAACGCACCGTAGTACATACTTATCTGGGTATGTCGAACAACAGCATCAGTAAATTCACTGGCAGTTACTTTTCCGTGCTTTTTACACCACGAAAAGCACAGCAGCAGAAAAGCACCAGCAAGCACCTAGAAAGCACTGACAAGAGCAAATTTTTCACTACATGTAAGTTAGCCGAACAAATGTAAGCCAATTTATTACAAGTATGCAAAAGTCGGAGTCGAACTCTCGACCAAGTGCTCAACTCTGTCATAACCCATAACTCCATAGCTTTTTTGAATTCTCAAAGTCACTTTTGTACTGGTTCGTCTCCCTCATAACCCATACTTCCCGACAACCCATAGCCCCAGGCCTCTCCCAAAGGGTATGGGTTATGACAGAGTTTACTGTAACTCCATTATGCCAAAAGGCTATAATAAAGTAAGGCAATTATTTAGTTATATCACAGTATTTGCCCTGACCACTAAATTCCCCCCCCCTCAATTCATTCCCATACTGTCATTAATGACAGTGCCAGCACATTGCCCCCAACCATGTTGCTCACCTCCAACAGTGTGCTCATTATCTCTATGTCGATGACTTCAAGGGTGCAAGGAATGCAATGATGATGACATGCAATGGCACCTGAGTTACCCAGCCAACAGTTCATCCCCCCACCCATATGCCCAACACCTTCGAGTTTGACAATGATGACAGGGAGGAGGAGGGTGTATCAGGTGATGGAAATGCAGTGGCAGCAGCTAGGGCAGCTGTCAAATGACAACAATGAGGGTGCAGGCATGCAATGCTGTACCCACCACCACAATGATGAGGAGGACAGTATACCCGGCAACAGCAACAATGGCAGTGGGGGCGGCAAGGGCAACCACCAAAGGTACATCCCCAGTGTCATCACCCTTGGGCTGCACCTCTGATGTTCCACCCCATCAGCCTCAAGCCCACAACCTCATGACAGTGACAGCAAGAGTGGGTGCAATGTGGCAACACACCTGTCACATCTAAGATGATAGTATGTCCCCACTCTTTCGTGCCACTCAGCTCCCCACCTACCTGTCCAAAGGTGACCATAATGCAATGGTGCACCTGCCACCTCAAAAATGATGGCACAGACAATACAGCGACATGCCCGATGCTGCAAAGATGAGAACAAGAATGGTGAGGGCCACCACCTTAGCCATGTCCCTCACTCATCATCCCACCTGCTCACTTGCATGTTCAGACTTCAACAATGCCAATGCCAAGGGTGTGGACACACAATGGCACTCCTGGAACTGCAATGACAGTGGCAGGGCAACAGATG
>JBBPSN010000690.1:0-11870 GCA_038093615.1 Austroboletus olivaceoglutinosus | reverse complement strand
ACCTTATTATCAATTTGTTATAAACATAATATTTACAAACTATACTTGTTATTTTTTCTATTTTTCCATATCTTATCAGATTACATGACCTCACATACTTTATCTTATCTCATAGATATTCTTGCCACAATCATGTGCTAGCCACATGACTATGCTAGACCTTCATCTAAATGCACAATAGAGTTCTATATTCATATCCAATTATTTATCTATATTCCATCCACCAACTGACTGTTTTGGTGCATAGACCAAGTATAGCACCAAGTCTCAGCTCACTATATATAATTCATGTCCACCTAGACTTCCCTGTATTTTTGAACTTATATCTGAACTTCCTATTCATAGACTGAGTTTATCATTTTATACCAGACCTTTTATTTAGACATTGATGCTACCTTTTCAAACTTATTTACCATACATTATGCAGTTACACATATGCTTAGACTATAAAAGACTATTCCTTAGCATTTCTAATAGATTTTTCCATATTGATTTGTCTTTTCCATATAATGGGAGTTTACTACAGGACTTTTGCTCACTATCCACTGCTTCTTATTGACCACTGCTCCCTTCCACAATATTTCTCATAAACTATTGGTTGTCAACTAATCTAACAGATCAACAATAGAATTATTACTGATGAGTAGATAATATAGTGAATTGGATTTCTAGTTGTTCTTCCAAATCTAGATTATTAGTTAAAAGACTTAGATTGGCTTTATTCTGGTATAGGTTTATTGAAGAGTTGGTCAAAAACTAGTGAAATAGATATCAAAAACCTAATTATATAAATTTGATATTGAAGTATATAATCTGTTTGGTAAATTACTTGAGAACTGTGCAAGCTGTGATTGTGGAAATAATTTTCCCTAAGAGAACCTTGAATGGTTGATTTTTAAGATAGTAAATACTAGGTAATCAGCAGTAGTGGTAGAGTAATAAATTTCCTAAGTTTAATACCAAGGAATTTACTGTAAATGAAGTAGCATATGAAGTTGCTATTGAATATGGAAATGTGAGGCATAAGAACTTGCCTTTATAGATGTATTAATAAATGTCCAACCAAGCAAGATATCAATTGCAATATTGGTTTATTGAGGAATGAAGGAATGTACATATACCAAAGTGACTTTGGTGGGATTTTTTTTTTTGGACAAGCCTTTTTATTATGCAGCGACCAACTAATCTAGTCCTACATAATAATATATACATACTACTATAGAGATAACATCTTGCGCCCGGTCAGCTCCAAGCTTCTACTCCCGAGAAAAGGCAATGACGACAACGTATACTGGATTAGCCAGGATCCAGAATGGAGCTGTGTATATTGTTGTACCACATCAAAGTATATAGAAGTCTCAGTATGCCCTCTGACTTGATGGAATCATTGGAATAACATGGCATTTGACTGCAAAGGCTTCACCTCATGTAGCGGGAGCGCAGCTGAACAAAAAACAAAACTCAGTTATTGTAGGCAATGAGACTGAGGTACGTTGAAAAAGAAAAAGATTTATATACTACTATAGACAATGTGTATGATTGAGTATGCCATATTACAGCAGATTGCAGTGGTGGGTCGTACTCCAACTTGATACCCTGTCAATCTGACAGACTGACTCCCAATGGCAGAGCATCGCGGCATATATATTTCAAGAATTCATAGAGTACACTTCGCTGCATTGAGCCCTTGAAACACCAATCTCCATTCTCATTTGATTTTCATTCCGATGATACAAAACAAACCATGATATATTAAAAAGAAAAAATCACAGAGAAAGCTATGGAAAAAGCACAAACATGTAATCATGGGAAGGTGAAAATAAGGAGAGACGGTCTGTATAGATCATTTACATCCAGCATGAAAGGGAACAGGTAATACGATTTGGATGGAGGGGAGGGAAGATTACATCTATAATAATCCACCAAGGAGGCCACCAAGGAGGCTGCCAAGACCTAGGCTATCAATGATGCATAGGATTGGCACAAGCATGGACACCAGAAGGCCAATGAGTCCAGTAACCAGGATAAGCAAGATGGAGAGTAGACTACAGAGGACTTCTCTAGTAGTTCATAAGCCTGTTAGAGCTTTTCCAAGAAGAGATGGAGGAATACTTGCCCAAGTGTACAGGACAAATCATAGATAATAGAGTAAATTGCAGAATCGACTACCTTAAGGACCCCACCAAGAGCTTGGAAGACGAGCTGTTCTATGCCAGTCAAGTAAGAATTTGATTTAACAGCAGGAGTTCATCAAGTAATAGAGACATATGTTAATAATGTCACAAAGAAGACTGGCGATGTCAGATGGTGACAGAGTACCGGAACCATCAACAGAGGCCAAGATCACGCTCAAGGGTTGCCCAACAAGGGTGTTCAAGTTGGTGACAGAAACATTGTATGGGGAACAGATTGAGGGATCATTGGAGTACCATCATGAATTTGTTTATGCACTTGTGTTTTCCAACAAAGTTATGTTGGCATCAAAAGATCAGACAATAAAAGACCATTATTGGGCTCACTTTCTTGCCTATTGAGATGTGCTTTGCATTGCACTCCTGAGATAGGATGATGTGTGTATGGGTTATGGTATCTGGATGGGAAGCACTGCAATCCATTATCTATAGAGGTGGCAGGATCACTTCTCTTGCCTATATGCCAAATGGGAGCAAGACATCTCTGGTTCTGACAATTGCATGATTCATATCTGGGACACACATGATGGTTTGCTACTCTGCAACCCCCATGCAGAGTTACAACCCTGCCTGCTGAATAGACAAAAAGATGGTTGAAAGAACAATGAGGTCTTTCTGTATGTTTGAACCACCTGGTGGATGAAAGGGGGAGTGATAAGTTCACCCCAAAAGGAACTCCAGAGATGTTGGAGGTGAGGACAAAGTCCTATGTGGTGGCTGAATGGTCTTGGGTGTGCGCTGAGGTGGGCCGAAGGTGCGAGGGTAATGACCAAGTATGCTACAGTGTCGGCCAAGGAGTAGTCCAGGGCTGAAGAAGATTGGGGAAGAATGACCTTGGTTGGGAAGTTAGATAGAAAGCAGTTTTGAGGTGTCATGGCCGAGTGATGGTCAGCCAGGCTATGGGCATGCATTGAGGTCATTGAGTGTGGTAGAGTGGTTGGTAAATGGTAGACAGTAAGAATGATAATGATAATGGTGAATCAGACAGAAAATGAGCCAAATGGAAGCTACTGTTATTCCTCAAAGTATCTAAACATATACCCTAACATCGCCTGAGACCTCATAAGTAACATGGGTAAGTAGTCAGGATCCATGTAGTCAGCTATGTAATGATGACAGTAAGGGCATTAGGGCCATCACAGGAAATGATAACCTGATAGGGTAAGTCCATATGAGTATTCAAAGAAGTAAAAATGGGCACTAGGGCCTGAGACAAGGGAGAGTAGGGGCAGTAATGTATGAAAAACATCAGCCATGACCACCTATTCAGGCCCAATGTCAGTGCACCAGTGAATGTTCAGGTGTCTGCTGACCTGCACATGATCAGAATCATGCTGAGTTAGGAACATAAGCTATGACCTATTCCTGTGGTCAGAAGAAGGTCCATATGGTGGACTATATACCCTAATATTTTCATGATTTTATCTTAAGTTCTTGTAGAGATATGGTAATTTCTTTCTTGTATGTTTTCACTACACATGTATTAGTAGTTACACTAGTGTACTTAACCTAATCACCCATTTTCATGTAATAGGCCCCTAACTGCCACTATGGTCAGGTGATTAGTAATCACATGACATTGGTCACATGATATGGCACCCTGCCAGCACCACAGCCACTAACCTAAGCCAAAAAGAGACAAGTACTCAAATTGGTAAAGGATAAGGTTCCAGATTGCTTAAGGAAGCTGCATAGCCTACCCCAATTGGGATGCATAGCCATACCCTGCAGGGTCCAACACAGCCTGTCAGCAGCACAGCCATAAGGTCTTGCAATTGCAAATTGCCCAAATGATATAAACAATAAAGTTATCCATAACTGAATGCATAGCCTTCTGTATGACTCATTATGACTCATACTGACTCATGATGACTAATAGGTGACTCATAGTGAGTCATAAGTCCGCTTTAAGGGTCTAACACAGCCACATGTAATTAGTATATATAGATAGCTGATCTGTGTCCTAGATTTCAATCAATTTGATCAAACCTTCAATTCCTGAAGGAGTATCAAGATCCCAAGTGAGATCTGGGAGGGAAAAGGGTCCATTAAGTTCACTTCTACCTAGATTACATAACATCTAAGTGTATAAAGCAAAACTCAACCCTAAATCAACCTTTTGATGCATAGTTAGTAGGAGAAAAGGTCAAATAACCACTTCACACTATCCCTAGAGGTTCCCTAAGTGTAGATAAGGTTCCATTAGGTAATATCACTTAAAAGTGTGCTTACATAATCCTCAAAAGCGGTTATCTAGGACATTTGCATATTTAAGTGTACATTAAGTAACTATTGGTAGTTGAGCACTAAAGTAGAAAGCCCCCAATTATGTTATTGAATCACCTAGTAGGTGGCCACTATAGCAGAAAGGCACTGTAACTTAGATAAATCTAGTCTAAAAATATCTACTAGCTGAGTGCCCATTTAGCACAAATCAGCATTCTTAGTGAGCCAATAAATAAGGGTACAAACAAACCCTATTGACCATAAACAGAGTGAACCTTAAGCTAATTTTCCCATACCTAACATTGCTACATTTAGCAATTAGTTCTTGTGTAACCAATTCAACAGCAGATTCTCTAGCAATTCTTTTAGAGGATTTACTATACAACCAGTGTAGCCAATTACACCACACTTTCTATCTCAATCAACACTTCTTCTAAGCCTCTTTTAGGCAATATCCATTGCATAGCTGTCATCCTTATAGTTCCTGTGCAAATCACTAATTTCTTTGACATACTACTATTAAACCGATTGATTAGGTCTTTTAGTACTTGTTCCCTATTTTTAGACCAACCCCTGAGCTTATACAAGCTAGAATAAAGCCAACCTAAGTCTTTTGGCTAATAACCTAGACTTGGAAGAACAACCAGAAATCCATTTCACAAAGTTTTGTTACTCATTCAATTTTGTTATTGCTTGATTTGTTAGGTTTGTTGTCAACCAGCAGCTTATAGTGAGTTTGGGCCTGGGGAATTTGCTCGAGAAAGAATCTAGCCTCCTATTCATCCATATTCCATAGAAATGACACTGCGATATGGCTCAGTCACACTACCAAATGGAAAGTAAGTAAGTAGAAAAAGTATGAGTGTGTACACAGGTCGCAAGATCATCCGATATGACCATAGAGATACATCTGTCTCTACATCACTTGTGCTGTCAGGACAAAGAGTGACATTACCACTGCATTATGTAGCACACTAATCACATCGGGGTCCAAATACACTACTGCACACCTGTGGAACCTTGAGACTGGCACAGAGCTCACCCATCTCATTCAATAGCACTGGCTTCCTGTCATGAGCCACTTGCCATCAATAATGATCATGCAAGAATATTGTGATAGCACACACAAGTTTGTAAGATGCAATGGTGTGTATGTGGGACATTGAGAGCATGACTCTCTTATTATGGTAAGGTTAGGGCTTCACAGCCACATGGAGCGGGAATTGATTCCGATCCCTTATCATCACTTACCTTCCTCCCCAATCAGTGGTTCTGAGTGGGTAACTGTACCTGCATCTATATGGATCACAGGATTTGCAAGTATGGATCTCTGCATTCCCACCACAGTAATGGGTTGACCTGTGCTTAATCCTCTTGTTTTTCTCCCCATCTCCATGAGAGTCTGAAATGTCTTGTTGGCTACACTCAACTCCAGTCTGGCCCATAGTATTGGCTTTGTTGATCTACATATTTCACATACATCCCGAACTTGTTGGAAGACAATGTGTCTCACTTTTCCTGTTGTTGGATGGTGGTCTATAGATCAAGACATGTGGTATGAAGATACTGAGCACATGATCTTATTGGGCAGTATATGCTCAAAGTTTGTGCTCAAAGATGATGCTACCATCCAGCACAAATTACTTACAAGGTTCTCTACAACTTAAACTTACTGCAGGGCTCATCAAGGTATCTGTAGCAGAGAGTATGTAAATTCATCTTCCCTTGCACATAACTAACACTAGTAGTTCACCTTTGTGGCTTCTTGGGGACCATCCCCATGTAATTCTCAATGATTTCTAAGGTGATAATCATAAGTTTGCTGCATTCACTGCTTTTCATGATGGATGGAGTGTCTTGTACATTGTTAGTCTCACAAGTGACAAGCATATTGTGGAGATTCACAATTTCTCCTTCTCCCTTGTCCACTGTGTTAATCAAAGGGGAGGAATGTCTATCATTTCAACACAAAGAAAAGTGTATTCTCTTAGGCCCTACTGGCTTGGAAGCACAGGTCCTCAACTGGTAAATATTG
This sequence comes from Austroboletus olivaceoglutinosus, assembly GCA_038093615.1. NCBI lineage: Eukaryota > Fungi > Basidiomycota > Agaricomycetes > Boletales > Boletaceae > Austroboletus > Austroboletus olivaceoglutinosus. The sequence goes on along the minus strand of JBBPSN010000690.1, from coordinate 5,417 downwards.
TGCTTTATGAGTTGCAGGTATGCCCAGTGAGCACTGTTTGGTAGCTTATTATGAAACTAAGGTTTGCGAAAAGATTGAATGTGAATTACAGTAGGTCAGGATGCTATGGCAGGAAATACATGTAAGGTTTTTTCCCCATTATTGTGACTTGTATTCTCGAGTGGTCTCAGATCCCACTTTACTGGCAACTGGGGTATAATAGATGTCCAAGACTACCAAGATATGCTTACACTGCTCACTTATGCTCCACACTTAGTGTTGCCACAACTTGGCTTACAGTGACTTATGAAGTGACTGGGCTATTTTAGCTGAGTTACATACAACACCTTGCTTGGCCTGACTAAAGCCATTAACTGTAACCAACTCACAGTCGCCAATAGCTTTAGCCAACTGTTAGCCAACTTGAGTCAGGTTTGTGTGACACCATGCCTATTGCACTACATATCATTGAAGAATGTGACATAGGAAATACCAGTACAAAAAAATAGTAGCACAGAAAATAAATACTATCCAGAATCTACAAAATGACCATTATTGTAGAAAAATAAAACTAAAATAAAATAAAAAAACCATATATCTTACCACTGTACATAGCACTAATCTAACAAGAATCAGCATCAAAGGGGTTTTTGAGTACTGAATGCACAGGGTTGACAGCAACAATGAAGCATAAAAGTGAGAGGAGAAAGGCTCACCTGGAAAAGATCATCTTCAATGAGTTGAGTCAACAGTGTTTCATTAGGCAGCTGGGAAATGGCAACTCACAGCAAAGAATGGAGATAGTTGTAGTTGGGAGGCTCATCAAATGATAGCATGCATACATAGAGAAGCATATGGAATAGTTTTGGAAAGCTGTGCTTCTCGCACAGCTGGTTGAGATCTGTTGAATACTTGTGTGCAAGGACGGCTGATAACCTGACTTTCTTTTTGCAAGTGTTTGGGTCCTGAATCCAAGGGAGAGAACCATACAGCAGGTAGATGAGTACATAGACCAGGAACTCTAAGTCATTGCAGCAGCCTAACTTACCTCCCAAATGATTCATAATGGAGGCAAATGCTGGGGTTCCATTGAGGCTGTTATGTTTGGCATGAAATGGCAGGTGACTGCCAGTCAGATAGTGCTGGTAAGATTGCAAGAGCCCAAAGTCAATAAGAAAGATGATTCAATGGTTGCTGGTACTGACAAGAAGATTTCATGGTTGAATATCACCATGAATATAGCCATGTGAGTGCACATATTGAAAACGCGAGAGCTGAAGTATTGTATGTTTGGCTTAATGCAAACATGCCTGAAAATATGGGCTATGACTCTCATCAATTGTTTGCCAATATGCCAGATGGTAATGGGATTTGTTATGCTAACAATGGTGTCTAGCCCAAAATATTTGAACAGGACTAATATCTACTGGCCCAGGAACATTGAGTAGGGCTGGCATCTACATCGGTATCTCACTGCAGGCTTACTAAGGATAACTGGGTCAGTGATCTTGAGTATACTTGCTGTAAGTGCAACACTTGATGGTAAAGTGGACTTGAACAGCAAGTGTGCACTCAAAGATAGCACAAAGACCTATATCACACAAAGGGTGTCTGAGACCAAAGTGGGCTAAACACTATGTTAAATTGTGTAGATTTAACTGGTGTTACAATCTACTGTACAAAGTGCTTTTTATAGTATGAGAAGCAAGCATGGACCAAGACATGAATATGATAAGTATCTAATAGGAAAAGTCCTATGAGATACTGGAAGAAGTACTTGCCTAGAAGAGAAGGCAGAGAAGATAAGTGTCCTAAAGATAGATAACTAAACAAGAACCTGATTGTAATCTTTACGAGGATGGTGGCCAGATGGGAAAGGCATCAGGAAATGGGGAATTGTCAAAGACAGCAAGTGGTTTCTTGGGTAAGGGATAATCAGTCAATGAATAGGAAAAGGGTAATAGAAAGGTGAAAATACAAGTGCAGGGTTCTCTATCATAATAGGATTCAACTTCTTCTATACTTGGATAATATCCCCCAGTGAAGGACCTAGAAGATTGAGGACAATAATGTTGAAGTTTGATTCACAACCATACCAGTGGACATGTGGAATACCAACTGGTGCTTCTTTGTAGAGTTCTTGTAGAATACACCACTCTTGTTTGAGAGATGACAAGCCATTGACAAGCCTTTCCATCTTAATGGTGTAGTTATGGTGATTGCAGATGTTCTGTGCTTTGTAAATGGTTGCTACAAATTTCCATCAACAAATTCCCCCACAAGGAGAAAATATTTCATAACACAAATCTTGACCATACCAGATGATCCAGATCCAATATGGTCTTCAAGTCGGTATCTTCCATTAACTCAGTAAGGAACATCTTGCTGAGATGGGAGTAGTTGATTTATCTGGGATTTGGATTCTGGGCATTGATTAGTTCAGAACTGGCATATGTTTGCCAAAGGGTAAGTTACAAGTATGATATTGGTGGCAATGTAGCGAGGCCTGCAGAAGGTTTTATTCTTTGTAGTAGTGTCACACTAGTGAGTTCATATGAATTCAATTTGATTGGTCTGAAATGCCACAGCATCCCACATTTCTGCATTTGCATATTGCTGATTTTGCTCTTTATAGCTTGTCTTTCCCATAAGTACAGCTGAGACACATTAGCTGCTGCAAATTGGCCCACAGTGGTGAATACATGTGCCCTATTCTTTCAAGCCTTTTCTCTGGGGGCCATGGGGGCTGGAAGGTGAGTTTCATATTATGCCCAGTTTGATCTGGGTTATCATTATTCTTATGTCTCCACAGCTTGCTCCACCTCCCTTATTGCAGATGAGTCCTTTAGATTCTGACAACAAAATAACATTATTGTTTGCCACTTATGGTGGATACACCTCCAGTTCTTAAAGGTTATTGAGAGCACTCATTACATTTGAAATTTCTACCAGCTCATCATCCTTCATATTAACAAAATTGCATATAAGCCCTATTACAACTCCAAGATCTCCAGCTAGCAAGGCTTCCTCTGTCAGGTTGTCCAAGACAGCTTTCACAGAGACTACTCATCCTATAGATTCTGCTGAAGATTCACTGCTTATTCTTGCTTTGGATCCACCATCTTTCGAGGTACTCAATATATATGTTACTTTAAAAATAATCTCTGGCTCACTTCTCCTTTCCAGAGTCTTATAAGGGTGCATTCAAACACTTTGCCCAGATATTTAAGGGTCATGAAGAGGGACAAGAAACCATGGTGAGTGATACAGTCTGATAGTGCACCATCTATTATCTGACCTTTTTATTGTATTCTATAGAAATTATCCCCTGTTTCTCAGCAGCAATTTAATGTCATCATGCAGGTGATTTGCTCATCTCCAAAGGTAGTGGGGAAACCACAGTATGTTTTCATACTGATTTGTCAATGCCATCTAAATTACATTAGTTATTCTTACTTTGGCAAGAACAAGCTTTTCATTATCAAATATCCATCCAATACCCATGAAAACAGTATCTGTAGTATTGATACAATGCTAATGAAGCAAGGAACTACCCTTTCATTTCCAGAGGACCTCCTTTTCTTGCAAATTCATTATAGCAAGATGCTTACATGCAATGATGATGACAGAATCATTCCTAATGTAGTCTTGGAGTTTTCCATGCTAAAAAATAAAGTCGCACCTTCCATCTATCTGTTTGTTTGCCAGATTGCTTTTACTCAGTCCTTCAAGAATGCCCATAATGAAATCAGATTCCTTATGGCCTCATTTCCTTCTATCACCATGGCCATGATAATTAATATCACTGAATCACCTGCCTTTAGAAGTCCAGCACCCCAAAGCAAGGCATCAAGCATTCTATCGGGCAAACATCTGGACTATATCCCTTTCATCAATATGAGTTCATATGGTATCAACTCCTTGGCACCAGGATTCTGCATCAACTCTAGGCCAGAACCATTGATTGTTGGTGGGCATACATGGTGCTTGGCCACTAAGGTGACATACCATGTGTGGATTAGGGATCCTAACTCCTAATTATTGGATGTTAGTGCTCAGCATGGAAATTTTTATATATCATTTGTAAGTTTTCTAGGTGAATACACATTTTTCTATGTACCTAACATTCCCCAAGACATTACCAGACAACAATGGCTGGGGTGATTTTGAAAGCATGATTGTTTATGATTTAAGTAACATGAAGGACTCTGTCATCTCATTCTGCTAGAAAGCTGCCCTTAATTCAGAACCCTTCGACCTCATATGCTTGCTGTCACACAAAATGAAGCCTATCTTATTATTGAGGTTGTTGGAAGATAACATTTCAAAGGAATCAAGATGACAAGTTATGATTAGTATAATACTTGGTATAAGAAAATATTCTGGGGTACAAAGCATGTTTGCAATGGGCAGGAGGGCAATGACACTATGAAGAAGACTAAGAAAGCATAGAGTATGCACATAGTTGATTCCAGCTCTTTCAAAGACTGTACAGTACTTCATTTGTCACACATATTTATAGTATGCTGCAGATTGCAAAAGTCTATGTATTTATTGTACATGTATTCAGGTGGGTAACACATTGCAAGCCCTTTCAAAATGTAAAATTTGAGCACAGCACAATGTACATATGACTCATTGTGCCACTCACCCACATTTAAATGTTACTACTATTGTAGAGCTTGCAGCAAATTTCCTTTGCTTTCAAAGATGCCATTGCATGCTGTTAGAGCTCATCATCACCTGCCTCTCCAGAGTTCAAATGACCCACCTACTATAGAACCTACACCTCTGAATGAAGATGATAACTAGCATTGTCCTGCTTGCCCTTGCTGTCTCCCTACCTACTTTTGTGAATCAACACAGCATGGTGATAATGCTTAACCTTCTGATTCCACAGGTGCCACCAATGAACCCAAAGAAAACTTTGACCTTGCAAATGTTAGTGGCAGCAATGATGAATCCCTAGTTCCAAGAGCTCATGGAGAACATTATGCTGCCAAGTTATAGACAAGCATGACCACTAATTTGCTCATGAACACTCAGTTGTCTCAAAGGCAGGCCTCATTGGTTGATGTTGCTTTTTTCTTTCCAAAGCATAAGGGCAAGCCAACATCTTGTATGGTGTGCCAGTAAGTAATTCATTTTGTGATATATACAACATAATAAAAGATACTTTCAGAAAGATGAAGGATAACACTCCATCACAATTCCCTCTTGATAAATCATATATGTATGGCCCTAAGACATTAAATACATCCAAGTGTGGGGATATTGAGAAGTATCACATTGATGTTTATCTAGCAGAGGCACAAAAGAATGGATGGTCAATCTGGCTGAAAACTATCAAAGCAGCTCTTGAAGCAAGCTACAATTATGAGATGCTATGTGAAGCACTAGCTGTTTCTGATGCTTCTATTTGGTCTCTTCCACCCTTA
>JBBPSN010000687.1:0-11940 GCA_038093615.1 Austroboletus olivaceoglutinosus | reverse complement strand
ACTCCCCAGTCGATGCATTGGTCCCGAGTGTGGTTTGTGAGTGGGCAATCGCTGGGGCCAACGGTGTCAGCGTATGTGGGGGCATGGCCGATGTTCCCTTTGAGCACATCCATCAAGACGGTAAATTGGAGGGTCTGGAAGCTGGAGCAGGCGCACGTTGGACACGGCTCGATTTTGTCTCTTCGCCATCAATACAAGTTGCGATTGAAAATGCGAAACAACGTGTACGGACACTGATCGCCAACTCGGACCATCGTGTATCCTATTTCAAAGAGTGGGGAGGCGAGGAGATGAAGCGAGTGTGTAAGTCACAGTGTCTTTTCAGACTATCAAATTCAAATATCTTTGCTATTCCACCAACAGCGTCATATCAGCCTGATGCGTTCGTCCAGCTCTCGCTCCAGCTTGCATACTTTCAAATGCATGGGTGTCCAACCCCTGTATACGAAACAGCACTCACCCGATCGTTTGAACATGGACGTACTGAGACAATCCGTTCGTTTACGGCGGAGAGTTACGCGTTTCTAAAGGCGTTTGCAGAGTGGAGTGGGAAGAGTAGGCGCCAGGCTTGGAACGAAGTAAGTACACTCGTATTCTGATGGAGACGATATTGACGACGACGCGTTCCTATCCTGCTCATTTTCTGACATCAAACTGCACTCTACGCACTAAAGGTTGCACCTCATCTTTATCCTCTCCTTCAGGCTGCTCTCAAGGTTCATTCTTCACTTACCCGCTCAGCAATAATCGGCCGCGGGATCGACCGACATCTTCTCGGTCTACGGTGTATCATGGGTGACGAATGGGCATGGCTTGATGACATCACTGAAAGTTCGTCAGACCTTCGACGCGGTTCCTCTTCGGAAACGACCGTTCCGCTTTTCGAAGATGCCATTTTTAAGAAGAGCCAAGAATGGCGACTGTCGACGAGCGGTCTGAGTGAAGGGTGGTGGTTCAGGGGAACTGGGTGAGTATGCGCACCGACATCGTTTTCTATGATTTCCGTTTTGGCATCAACTGCACTTTCCAAAATTACATCCACTTGCGCGTCATTTACAATGATCTCATTATCTAGGTTTGGATCGCCGTACGAAGATGGTTATGGAATAAACTGTGAGTTGTCTGTTCTCTCGTCGCCTGCTGTTGTATTGCTTATCTGACCGTGACGTCGCGCTCCACGGGATAGATCTCATCGGCCCGCACAGGATTAAATTCTGCGTGGAATCCAAGCATTCATGTCCGACGACGTCGACACGTGCCTACATTAAGCACGTTGCAGACGCCCTTCGGGACATGAGAGAAATCTGTTTGGCAGCCAACGAGAGGGCTCAGAATGGCGATTCCGAATCTGGGCCCACGGATGGCGAATCCGGGGATACGTCAAGCGCCAATGTACACCCCCCTGCGGACGCAATGGACAGTTGGATTCAACGGCTCGCGGATTCTGTTGTCGCGAAACCGCGACTCTGAGGACTGCGGTATTGTAGATGCGATGTTACTCTGACAGACGATCGGATAGAAGCATACAAGTATAGATACCCGCGCTCTAGATGGGTACCTCATGGAAACACTACTCATCCTACTTTGTCACCTAATTCAAAAGTATTTCGATCAAATACTGAGATGACAGTAGAATAACATCTAAAACGAACATCAGGAAAGTAGGTAGCGAGTATACCGATGAGGGTAACTAGCTGCATCTGTGCACCAGAGTTACACCTGCTTGGTCTTTGTCCCAGATCGATGCTGAATCTCTGCCAACCTGCACGCCAACCAAGCTTGCAGAAAATGATGGCTTGATTCAGGTTCTTTGGATCTGGCAATCTGCCAAGTAGTCTCTGATGTCAAGTCTCTGATCAATCGTCAGATCGTCGTATTCGTTAAGAATCTCCATCACTAGTTCATCAGGAAATTAAAGTTATACTTATCGTGCTTAAAGTTACTTGAAACTACTTTGTTAAGTAGTTCAAGCATTCAAATTTCATTGCTTGAACACGACAAGTTACCAGGTAGACATAACCGAGTGGAAACTTTCACTATGATGTTGGATCGGTCACTCTTTATAGTGAGCACTGAATCAGCCGGATCAGTCAAAGCGAAATCATTGGCTCGAGAATTGACTCACAAAGTGGAAAGTACATCCTGCCCACTAGTACACATCGTGGTGTCAAGTGGAGGAAAAAAGCATGGCAGGCGGCGATTTGGTCGCAAAACTTGTGCCTAAATCTCCGTTGGTAACCACGAGCAGCGTCTTTGACATCCTCGAGATACTCGTTTTAGCAACCGGTATACCGTAAGTGTCAAACTTGGATTCAAGCAATAACGCGTCTTTCAAAGAGCAAAAGGAACTACATAGCTATATTACATTGACATGGCTCCTGGAACACAAAGTCAAAACAGCAACGGACGCATTCCTCTCAAAACGGTGTAACAACCCCTCGAACGATTCGCAGCGCTCCCCTAGTGCCCATATGGGAACAGTTGCTCGCAATGGGGGTCACCCAAAGTCTGGTAAAACGTGGCCACGTTGGCCTTGATTGCGGCCTTGAGCTCAGGAGACGGGTCGGGGTACAACTGGGCGGTCAGATTGACCTGTTTTTGATACGTATCACAAACCTACGGAAAATCAGTAACAGAGAACCAGAACAGGCGCGCCGGCCCAAACAAATTAAACGTACACTCCCAAAGCCTCCATGATTCACCACGTAGTTTCCTGCCCCTTCGTTGTGGCCTGGCAACACGCCTACCAACTGGAGTATCTTGAACACTAAGGGAACGGCCTGATCAAAGCCATATGGACCTTGACGACGATAGAAGCCATCAGGATACTTGTGATCCTGGAAGAACCTCCTCGCGTTATCCAACGTGACGTTCAGCGTCGTATCGGCAGTCTGATTGCTCATGAAAAAGGCAAGCGGAAGGGACGTTTCTGTATAAGCCAGTATCACGCGTGGAGTTTCGAACCAGAAAGTTGGGTTGCGTGCGATAGAGTCCTGGATGCGGAGCTTCATATGCAAGGATGCCGATTCGATGGTGATCATGCCATCTCCAACGAGGTCGGCAGCATACGCCAGCTGTGAAGGGGTTAATAAATAGTATAGATATGGCAGTTGCCTGTACCTACTTGATTGAACAAGGTCTCATTGAAACTATGGTTGTCCCCGAAATAATAGTCTCCACGAGTGGTGCTAGCATCACCTAGATTTAAAGTGTAGAGTCGACAACGATAATTAGCAAACCTTGTCTGTCTCACAAGAAAAACACCGTACCTTCAAAGTAATTGTGAATATTAAGCCCAGGAGTAAGCTTATCATCTGCGGTGGTGTTTGCACCAATGCTCATTAAATTGGTCAAATGGCTTCCATCAACGACGAATGCCTATTAATTTCCAGTACCATTACCATTTATCACTCAGCGGATAGACTAAGACAGAATGACGAATACCGCATAAGTGGTGAATGTAGCCAAGTCATATCCCATGTTGAAACCTACAGCTTACAGCTTCGGTCATCAAAGAAGATACCTCTGCGATGATCCCGTACCTTCTTGGACAGCAGTGATGATTTCACCAGGGGTGGCCACGCCACTACGGTCGATATACTGAATCATGCTTTTGATGTGTAAATCGAGTTCCTTGTGAGGGATCACTCACGCCATGAGAAGCCAGGGTATTCAAACCTGGGCAAGGTCCACGAATGTCACCTGGTCGATCAGGCATGTATGGATGGTCTGGATCATCTACCAACTTTGCGGAAGTATCCTTGATAGGAGGCGGGAGAGGTTGTGCACCGGGAGTGCTAGCAAAAGATTGGGCTATGGCGTGGACCTTTTCTGTAGATAAGCCTACGAGAGAACGATATCCTGGGAAGTTAGCTAAAGTCAATGTACATGAGACAAGCGCAGCGAGCACGGCAAGATTCTGGAACTTCGTCTTGAACATGGATGAAGAGGCGGAGAAAGCAAGTGCAAGTGATGAAGCGGACAGATCAACGGCGACTGACCTTATATACTTCAAGAAATTAGCATGTTATGAACGCTTTTCACATTATCACGCTATCTAATATGTGCACCGTGCTTAGTCATCATGACGTCATAGATGTTTTTCGCCGTTAAGTACTTATCCCGCTTTCCACCCACTTATCCCACTTATCTGCGCTTGTTTCGCTATTTTCCTCCTCGCATCATTGAATCGTGATGGACGCAATGGCGATATGTAGAAAAAAAGGTACGTTATCCGGCGCCGCCGCTGCGAACGACGCGGACTGGCACCGGAAAGACAGGCTGGCGTGCACGTCAAAATAGTGAACAAATATTTTAGCATCAACGTATGAGAACGACGCCGATCTATCTACGCACAATTATATGGGCTGGCTCCACCTCCAAGAATGGGCGAATTTGGGTTCGTCTGGCTATCAATTTGCTGAGTTGCGCGGCGTCAGGGATATGAATAGAATGAGTAGCTCCAGGGCAGTTTCCATCTGGGGGCATCGTTTAATGGTGGGGTGACGGCAATGTACACACCCTCGAGCCTTCGTAGGCCCACGTATCCCACGAATGAATTGAATGGCGTGCGTGCGTGTGGCCGAGACTATCTCGAGGTCGGTGTTCCGAGGCCATACTATGTATGCTTTGTAGCGTCTTCCGAACAGGGGACGTGTGTACGCCATGAGATACCGCCGATGGCGGCGCATGGCGGGACACGACGCGTATCCGACGTCGAGTCTGATTTTACCATCCAAACTTTGATGGCACATGTCAATCCATCATTAATGGCACGCCGACGCGTGGTAGCACATGATGCATGATGCATGACGTCACGCGTCAGGTGGGTCATCAGAAGCACTCGCCTATTTTGGGAAATTAGGCATTTATACAGACTTGGGTGAGGCTCTTCAAAGTTCCATTATAATTATAATTTGTTGGACGAGGGTAGGTCGGCGAAAACAGCCCCGGCGGTCTCCGGTGCACGTTTCGACTTTTAAACTACGATGACTGTCGGAGACAGCACCCGCCGATCATACTGGTACAGCAATCTGGCGGGTTGCGCCGAGGGCGTCCCGGGGAGGTGTGGTCGGTTTTCTTTCCTACGTGGTCGTGCTGGTCTGAGAATTCTGATTCAATGTCAAGCGAGGATCCCTGAACGTGTGCCACGATGAGCGCTGTTCCGGCCTGTTTGACGCGGCACTGAAACGTGCGGAAAAAAAAACAAGAGTAGGACAGGGTTGGGACAGGGTTCTGGACCGTGCAGCGGCGCCTTTCTATCGATCATGCCATGGTCACGGGACGTTGGCGTCTGACGTCCGTCGCACGTCCTTTGTGCCACTCTGTATCGAGTTACCGTCGTCCAGACGCTCCATTTCACTCGAACACTCTGTTGTTCGTTTATTTCCAAATGCTTATATCTGTCTCGACGACTTCGTCCGAAGAGGTTATTTATACTCGCTCGTAGGGTAGCATGAATCTTTGCTCGTTCACCAAATGGCGCTGGGTCTCTTTGCTTGTATGTAACCTCACTCTTCCGGGGAGGTTTCTGGTCGGTTTTACTAGTCCATGGTCTCGGAGCCTCATTGAGGTGGGTTGTTCCTTACTACGCGATACCCTCCGCCGACTTGGAATCTCTCGCGACTGGCGCTGACAATTGGGCTCTTCTGAGTTCCCTTCATGAACCGGCCGATGAGCTCATCAGAGATAGGCCGAGGTTGTTGATCCCGCATCGACGATATTGTCCTCCAAGACCTCAGATCTCGAGGCTGTGGCTCAACAACAAGACGGGCCACTCTATTCGCGGCGGTGCACGGATGCATGGCGTAATACACGCCGTAACCCATGCGCCGACGCCGACAGCCTACTGTATATCTCCAAGGCGTACTATCGTGTTGCATAGCATACGGGGCCTCTCGCTGATGCGTGGCCCCGTCGGCTTCGAGCCCTATTTAGGCCCACATCAGCAATTTGACTACGGCCTTAACCACACTTGGCGCTGTTGGCTGTCCAAGATAAAGTACCGAAAGTGTTTTAATTAGTGAAAGGGACTACTAAGGAACGACTAAGGCAAGCGGATTGGATTAAGCGTGAACAAGTGGTTCAAGGGCTACAACCGTATGTATTTATTTACCGGTGCAGGAGGCGGAATCGAACTCTCGACCTGCAGTAATTACCAAAAATTACATACCACACACATAAACCACTACACCAAACAAACCACAATTATACTCTAGTAATTTATTCAATATATCATAATGGTTGGTATCCCTTTAAAAATTTCTTAAGGTTCACTTTGTTCCTCCACCTCCTCACCATCACTGTCATCTTCACCTTCTCTTGCCACCACCACCTGCCACCCTCATCTCACCATTGTTTTGCCCTCTGTTGCCTTCCTCAGCCCACCAGGTTCCTCCCTATCTCACCTGCCCTGTCACTGTTGCTCTCTTCATGCCACCCATGCCACCCTCCCTGTTACAATTGTCTCTCCTTGCAGCACCATTCCATCTGTCCCATGTTGAAAAAGTACTCTTAACTGAGCAACTCTTATTGATGTTCATGTTAAATGACATGACTTAAGGTTCAAACCTTAATCTTTATTGTCCAATGATATTGGTTATCCATATCATCCTATGGTGATATAACCTCTTATCATAGATCATCATGTGACAGGTGCTATTTGGAGAACCAATAGCATAATGACCTCTTATCTCCAGGTATACCGGGATAAGAATAGAGAACCAATAGTAGATACTGCTCTTATCTCTGGATGCTTATTATCCAATGGCCTTTATAGTGCTTATCTAGCTTAACTGGGTAATTACCATACTTGGCTTGGTCCATGTGCACACGCACACACTATATACAGTGACCTCCAAAACTATTGCAATGCCTAACTCTAATATGGTGTGCTTCGCACACCACAAACACATGGGAAAATCACACTTACCTTTGGTGGAGAGAATAATAGTACTTACCCTTGGCTACAAAAACACCCCTTAGGTCATGTGATTTGGTTCAGTGGCTGTGGAGATATAGGCTTCACAAAGTGGCAATACCATTGCAACAGTTTTGTACCCTTTGATATGAGAAGTAAAATCTTGTTGAAATCAAAGTATAGTTGACATTGTTTGGTCATACAAACAAAAATACACATACAAATATCATGTCTGAGTTTGAAATAGTTCACACACATCATTATTTCCAAATATAATCTCTTTTTACTATACAATAGAACAATATTCTCTTTATGCTTAAAATAGGCCAATTTGCTTACTTTATTGTTGCTACCATTGGCTTTCACATATTCACCATCTATTAACTCTGCTTTAAAAGCATTCTAAGCTACAGAAGTCTGCTGGAGGTTATTTAAGAAAGCTTTTCTCTACTAATATTTGCTATACTATTTATTATATTTCTTTTGGAAAGGCAGAAAATGCTGTTTAAGTCACCAAGGATCTTGCCAAAATTGTCAACCAGCTTATCTTTACCACCAGTATCCTAGCACTTAACAATAACTGGCATGAAGGCTGTAGTAATATCCAAATGTCCCCTTTTTCTAGCCAAGTATTGAAAGGCTTATTTGTATTTTTCCTATGCTTATAAAGTTTGGACTATGGAGTACTGAAAGGGGGTAGTATAGTCTAATAAGACAAAAATCAATTCCCTTGGATCATATAAATACAAATGGATATGGAAAATGTCAGATGGAGGACTTTATATATATATATATATATATATCGTCATTTATTATCCTTGGGGGTCATGATCCCATAGTAGAGGTGGAGGACTTAATAACAAATTGGTATAGGCATTAGTCAAGTTTGAAGAAGCTTCTGTGGTGATATGGAGCCATATGAGTTGGTAGGGAGTTGGCTATGCTGCCAAGATTGATGATAGGATGAATGGAGACCATTACCTTCAGATTTTGAAGAATGAACTGCTGAATACTCTATATTTTTTTGACTTTTATTATTCTGATATTATTTGTGAGTAGAATAATAACCTTAAGAATGACTAGAGAAATAGGATTTTAGGACTATGATATGGTCTATATAGTCTCCTAACTGAAATCCCATAAAATATTTTTGGGATTATCTTAAGAGGAGGCTAGCAAAGCATAAACACCCCCCTAATGGAATTTATTAGTTATAGAAGAGAATTTGAAAGGAATAGGAGGGGAAACCAGTTGAAGAGTGTCAAATATTAATTAAAAGCATGCTTAGAAGGATTAAAGCAGTGTTCAAAGCAAATGGAGGCTATACCAATACTAATATACTCCTGATACCAAAGAGTACAAAACTATTGCAATGGTATTGCCACTTTGTGAAGCCTATATCTCCACAGCCACTGACCCAAATCACATGACCTAGAGGGTGTTTTTGTAGCCAAGGATAAGTACTATCATTCTCTCCACCAAAGGTAAGTGTGATTTCTCCATGTATTTGTGGTGTGCTTCACACACCACATTAGGGTTAGGTATTGCAACAGTTTTGGAGGTCACTGTAAACCCTACTCCTTGAATAGACCAGGAGTAAGAAACAAGGAATAAGAAAACTTCCTCCTCCTACAGATACAACCTAGGAGACACTACACTAGTACACGAGCCCATACTAGTCTTATAGAACACTGTTCCTTCACCTATATTGGATCACCAGTACAAGTATTCAGATTACTGACACTACACTGAACCTCTCCAAGTTCAGTTCTATCAGGTGTGACAGGACTACTGTCACCTTGATCTTACACCTTCCATTAGGTGTCAGTGTTTCATTTGTTAACCTTGTATTGTTACTGGGTGGCATTCCCCTAGTATGATAGCTCTCAGTTTGACACAGAGCTATAGTGAGTATTTCTCTCACTCAACAAACCCCCTCTATACTTCTCTGTGCATACCAGGTCTAGGATTATACATCCTTTCCTCTAGCCTGGTGTAAATTGATCCTCAGATCTTCAGGTTATGAGCCCTGCTTAAGGGAGCATTGATCGATGTCCTTACTTCATTCCATCAGTGGTTTAGTGGTTGCCTTTAGAGTGGTACAAGTTGGTGAAAGTCAAGATCTAACTAGTGCTGTCATACACGTTATGAGGGTGATTGTTAATTCTTGGATAGAGTGGCCTACTCCCAAACAACAGACTTAGTTTGAGTTGGATAGCACTTGCTTTCCTTGGAAGATCCAACCAATTTACCTTTGATATGTTCAGGAGAGTTGTGGTCTTCAAATTACCTTTCTGGTTAAGACTTAGATCGGGTGTTTGGTGGCAGATTCGCTCTATATCTTACACACACTTTGTCTACCTTAGAACGCTCTAGTCCCCATATACACTGAAAGTAGCTGGACAGTTGGGTAAGCTTGAAACATATCTATAGTGCAGAGTAAGCTCCAATTTGTGATATGTTTCCGATGGCTTGGTTCACTAGTATTACTGAACAACAGTTAGGATTTGTCCTAGCATTCATACACATGTTTATGATGGCCTATGCATATTCATTTGAGTCAACACATGTACTCAATATAACATTTGATATTCTTTTACTTCTTATCGGACTATATCTATATTATAGGGACACTGATGGGACTTTGGGACAGGGTAACCTACCCTCTTTGGTTTCTGGATTACTGAGCCAAAATCACTTTGTTGGAATACCACAAGTGATAGTACCACAACCTCCTTTAACAGATAACCGACAATAGGTGAGAACTGTCATACCTCCTACTTTTGTTTTTTCTGCATATGGCATGATGCACAATATGCATCACAATCAGACTACAAGATACTCTAATGGAGCTGGTAGATCTGGTTGAGTGGATTATTCTAATCCTATGCCACATCCCAATGACCCTATGGGCTTTAACTTGGAACAAGTGCCACCACCACCTTATATAAAAGTATAGTCTTATGGGCTGGCACACTCTATAGGGACAAGTACAGATACCAATGATATTGTACATCATATGGTGAGACCATAAGCAGTAACACCATATCTGATTACCACTCAGTCTGGATTACTGACTGATGACCCAAGAACTTTCATTGAATCAATATTTTGGAATCAATTGAGAAGTTGGCATTTAGAGAGGACCACCTCTTGTTCCAGTTGATATGGAAGCGACTTCGGATGTCAGAAGGATAGGACAAACTGAAAGGTTGAGTCAAGCCAGTGCAAGCCCACCTGATCCCTACCTGGAAGATGCTGGTAATGTGATTTCCAACCTTCTTACTGGTATTCTCATGGATCACTCTGAGAGTACTGAAAGAGAAGTGTCTTGATGATACAATATTATAAGCAGAATCTTGCTAGACTCCAATATAAGACATGCTTATGTTGCACACGAGATGGAAACCATTCTCCAGATGGGACATATACCCTTATTGGATACTCAGATGATTAACATCCTCAACCATGTTTATGGCAGAGATGGATGGTGGCAGAGACTGATTGCTAGAGGTAGCAATGCCCCGCATTCAAGTTTACCTCCATGACCACCACAATTGTCTCAGATGTCTTTTAATCAAAGACACCAAGAGATGAGGTCATTGTCCTCCTCTGGACCAGTTCACAAGAATCCGAGAACCCTCTCCAGAGGAATATCTTGAGGAGTTAATCAATCTTCCATGAGAGGTTGTGGACATAGGAGTTCAATACCTTCCCAACACAGGACACTTAATGTAGTTCATCAACAATTTGCACCAGTATCTAGCGAGGACTTGGGACTATTGGCACAACTATGTGCAATCAGAGAAGAAGGACTATGTGCCGCAAGCAATGTATCTTCTGGGGCAACAAGCGATCAACCTATGGTTAATGATCAGACCATACAATCCAGTCTGGCACCCCATGAGCCCTTGCTACTGAGTCAAGTCAAGTCAAATAACTGGCTGGAAAGTGCTAATCATGTACACCAGTAAAGGGAACATAGAAGGACTACCTCTATTCCATTCCCTTTATCATCTCTTTACTCCTCTAGTCTGGTATATGAATGAACCACTTTCTTCTGTCCTCGAATTTACTAGATATCTGATACCCTACCAAAGTGTTAATGACTACTCATATTCTTTTGTACATCATGAAGGAGTTGAGATCATTCCCATACAGCTACTGAAGTACAATTCATACTTCACTCATTTTAATGAATAATGTCTGGATAATTCCAATTACCCTATCCTCAACTTTATGCAATATGTCCTCACTCCCAATCCAAATCTTATTGGGAACAGATTACCTCCCACAGATTTTGCATATGTACCAAATATGGTTGGTTTCTTTGCAGACCAATACCATATGTAGAGGGGCTTAGAACTTGTGAAGTGGCATTGAAATATACCAATGAAGATAGCTTGGAATGAAGTCATGGATGCTAAGTGGAGGCAAAGATGGAAACAAACCTCTTTTGCTGAGATGTGCCTACATCTTCAATTGGCAACATCATACAACAATTCTTATGAGATCACTGAATGACAGTTAGGTCTGGCTCAACCAAGACCATTCTCTGTCATCCCCTTACCAATTCTTCAATATCAATACTCGCTTGATGACAATGAATCTCCAATCTTAGAATTCTTGTCTACCAAATCAGTATCCAGTAGCTTATCACCGGAAATCTAATGCATTGAATCTGGAGAAATGGGAGAAAAGTCACTTTTTCTCTCCTGAGAGGACAGCATTAAGCAGTTCATGGCCACTACCACCAATCTATGGCAAAATCACTTATGCAAGAGATGCCATAGCTGTGACAGTGAAGGGATTGAGGTCACCGAGACTCATAAGAGATTGTGCAGATCTGAATAAGTATCTTCCTGAGTCGCATGCTCTTGTACATTAGTTTTGGTGTTACGTTCGGTTGCGAACGGATCTACTTTCAGTAGGCGGGGGACCGTTCGGTGGAGAGACCAACGGTGGGTTCTGAGGGTGCAAGGTAACTCGGCCGAGTAAACCTGCGGAGATGTCGCCCAACA
>JBBPSN010000684.1:0-11957 GCA_038093615.1 Austroboletus olivaceoglutinosus | reverse complement strand
TTCAACTTACCCATGCTAGGATAAAGCCAACCTAAGTCCTTCGACTAACAATCTAGACTTGGAAGAACAACCAGACATCCAATTCACTAAGTTATCCACTCATCAGTACTATTTCTATTGTTGACCTATTAGGTTAGTTGACAACCAGCAGCTTATAGTGAGATTGGGCCTGGGGGATTTGATTGAGGAATACACCTAGCATTCTATTCACTCATTTCCTAGAAGAAATGTCACTGGTAGTGGTGTTTGCAGGACAAAGTCAATGATTCCGCCAAGGACAACTTGTTCGTAGAACCAAAGTATCCTGCAGGCCGAGCACAGATAGCCAGCCTCCTCAAGTGTGAGGAGGGGGTTAGCGGCAGGGGTGATGTTACGTTTGTTACGTTTTTCTCTTCTTGCCCCTTTTTTCATTTGTACTTCCTTGTCATTGTTCTCCTATCTACGACTTCCTGTAGCCCCGCCTGTTGGATTCTGTGAACAGCCTACTCCCGTACCTATCATCGTTCAACACGATTTCCCTTACATTACTAACATAGCTACTTAGTGATACCCCAGTAGTCAACAAGGCGGCTCAGTCAGCCACCGATTACTCATCCCTCCCCCTTTCCGCATGGACCACCTTTTGTAGTACTTAATCTACAAACCAACACCCGTGTACTCTATCTTAGTCTTACTTTCAATCAAGTATCCACTTCTGATCCACTCTCAGAGTGCCCCGTCGCCCCTAGTCCTCGTCCTACTGTTTGAGTGGACACTCCTTTGTCAAGACAGATTTGCCTGCCAAGCAGTCTCGTCATCCCACC
Organism: Austroboletus olivaceoglutinosus; assembly: GCA_038093615.1. Lineage (NCBI taxonomy): Eukaryota > Fungi > Basidiomycota > Agaricomycetes > Boletales > Boletaceae > Austroboletus > Austroboletus olivaceoglutinosus. Next base: position 11,154 of record JBBPSN010000684.1, on the reverse strand, counting down.
CTGCCGGCTTACATGCGGCCTGTCCTCACTCCCATCACAGTACTGGTCCACACCGTCTGTTGGACATCGTTACTGCAGGTTTACTCGGCAGAGTTACCTTGCACTGAAACCCCCTGAATACATCGTTGGGCTCTAGCCTGAATGATATCTAGGCTACCGAAAGTAGAACCGACCGCAAGTGGTCATAACAAAAGACTAAGATTAACCTTGAACAGCTACCCCTGTGTAGACCACCCCCTCCTTGTGAAACACCCTGTCTTCCACCTTCAAAACTACTTCGGGGAAAGATGAAGAACCTGACCCCAAATCCCCACTCAGCAACCTTGATGACACTCCAGAACCTTCAAAAAAGGAACCTGAACCACCAACACTACCCCGACTTCGGCCAACCACCCACCCCCCCTTTTCTAGGCAAGCCTCCGTGGCTTCCACTTCAGTCCCCTTCAACCTCCCCTCGACTTTGAAGAAAGCCTCCCCTCTGTCCACAAACACCCCCAGCCTCCCTGTTAAAACCAATCCCCCTGCCCTGCCCACCCCCAGCCAAACAGCTGGTCCCCCTGCCCCACCTGCCCCCGGACCTCCAGCTCCTCTCATGGCTGCCCCTATACTTCCTGAATACAAAGTCGGTTGCCCCAGCGACTTTTATGGCAACACAAACTGAGTCAAAACTTGGCTTGGCGAAATCGACGGGTACCTCTTTCTCAATGATCACATCTATACCACCAACAAAACCAAAGTCGGGTTTACCTTGTCCTTCATGAAAGATAAGCCAGTCAATGTATCTGCTAAAGGAAACACAACTGCCGGCCTGTGGGCCATGGAATACCGTCGCATCACCAATACACAATCCCCCCCTTCTTACAACACCTACAATGTTTTTATAACCCTCATCCGCACCACCTTTAAACCAGCCGACGCAGTACAAGCGGCCTACCATTGGTTGGATCACCAACAAGCTGGTCATAAAGACGACGGGCTCCTTACCTACAATAACACATTCACAAGCAAAGCTGCCTTTGCCAGAATCACAGCAGAGGTCACCCTCATCCACCTTTATGAAAAAGGAATCTACGAAGGACTGGCTTAACAAATCCTTGCCATGGAGACCCTCCTGACCACCTTGGCCGGTTACATGTCCCGCGCCTTGACCTTTCATGGCAAATGGAAGCAAGGACGATCCCTCCGCCCGCCAGGGGCAAAACAAGGGCCTACGTGACCCATGATCAATGCGGTCACCATTGCCAAGCTAACCCCATAGGAAAGAGAGCAATGTTTTAAAAACTCGCTTTGCTTTCGCTGCAGACAACTAGGGCACCTGTCCAGCAATTGTCCTAAATTCTCGACCACCCAGCCATGACCTCGCATTGCCATCTTGGCTGCAAAAACTCCCTCGACACCTGAAACCTCCCTCATGGATTTTTAATCCAGGATACTTGTACAGCTCATGTATCCACTATAACTACCCTTGATCATGTATGTATGTCCAAAAATACTACTCTTCCCCTCTGTTTTACGATCAAACCAAACACCGCCCTTCACGCCCTCGTCGACAGCGGGGCAGACATCAACTATTTTGATCTATCCTTTGCCTGCCAACTAAACTTGCCTCTCGTTCCCTTAAAAAAACCCCTTGCCATCAGCAACCTCAACCATCCACTTATGGATGGAGCACGCCACTCCATCACTCTTAACACCACAATAGGCTCACAGACCTACCCCATCCATTTTTTCCTCATTGATTGTGGCCAGAAACGAATCATTCTCGGATGTCCCTGGCTCGACTTTGCCAACCCCATCATCAACTGGTGAAACAGTACTATTTCCCTCCCACCAATACCCCCCCACCCCCGGTTTGGACCCACCTTCACCGATACCTTGGGTCAGAGAGCCTGTCCAACTTTGTTGATCGCACCCTCTACTCTCATCATACATCTCATGATGTCCACCTTGTCACCACATCTACAAAATTGGCCCAAAATGCCCTGTCAAAACCACTGGTGACACTCCCCTGCAAATATGATCAATACTGTAACCTCTTCACCAAGGAGTCTTCTGACCGTCTTCCCCCCCCGGGAACCCCGTCTCACTCGATTATAGTCGACAACTCCTTTGTGCCAAAGGTGGGCAAACTCTACTCCCTCACTTCCGATGAACGATCTACGCTCAACGCCTTCATCGATGACAACCTATGTACCAGCAAGATTATCCCTTCTGCTTCTTTGTCAACAAAAAGGAAAAAGGGGAATTACGCCTCTGTATCGATTACCGGCACGTCAACTCCCACATAGTCAAAGACACCTACCCCCTTCCACACATTGATGACATCATTGATTCCCAAGCTACCAACATCATTTTTTCCAAATTTGATGTCAGTGCTGGCTTCACCCACATTCCAATGACCTCCATACCTGCTCCGGGCTCCACCCTCGACACCCAGAGCCTCGCTGCTTTTGTCACCCACCGTGGACTTTTTGCTCCCACTATTATGTTATTTGGCCTTGTCAACTCCCCCCCTACCTTCCAACGTGCCATGACAGGTTTCTTCCATGGGCTGCAGGGCCTGTCCATCTACATGGATGATATCCTGATTGGTTCTCCCGACCCCATCACCCACACCACCCGCACACATGCCTTCCTCTCTCGGTGTCGTAATCTCAACCTCCCTCTCAAACTATCGAAATGTGCCTTCAACATGACCACCATTGACTACTTAGGCCTCATCCTCCAACTGGGTCACATCGCCATAGACCCTGTCAAACTCGCTGGCATTGCCGACTGGCCCATCCCAACAAAGCTCCACGATGTCCAGTCTTTCCTCGGCTTTGCCAACTTCTACTGCCATTTTATTCTTAACTATTCCGTTGCTGCCCACCCACTCATTGACCTCACCAAAAAATCCGCCCCCTGGCTATGGACCCCGGCCTGTCAGATCACCTTTGAGGAACTCAAACGTCGTTTCCTCCACGAGCCCATTCTCCAACTTCCCTGCCCCTCCGCCTCCTTCGCCATCGCAACCGACACCTCTCTTTACATCTTTGGTGGCATCCTGCTCCAGGCCAACACCAATGGAGATTGGCACCCCTGTGCCTACCTCTCCCATGCCTTCTCCCCCGCTGAATGGAACTATCACATATACGACTGTGAACTCACTGCTGTCCTCTCTGCTCTCGCCACCTGGAGGCACCACCTCCTCGGCTCCCCTTTCCCAGTTGCTGTTTTTACAGACCATGCCAGCCTTGCTTACTTCCACTCCCCCCAAAAACTCAACTGCCGCCAAGCTCATGCCCTCGTTACCCTTTCCAAATTCGACCTTTGTTTCATCCACGTCCCTGGTCACCTTCTCTCTGGCCCGGATGCCTTCTCTCACTGCCCGGACCACCTCCCTTCTCACAATCTTGACAATGAAGACGTTACTCTCCTACCCCCTGATCTGTTCGTCAACCTGATCGACGTGGCACTCCGTGATCGCATTGCTCAATTGACCACCTCCAACCCCCTTGTCCTCATGGCTCAAAGAGCCATGAACAGCTCCATCCCCCCACAATTCTGCTTTCGCCTCTCTGACTGGTCCTACACCAACAGCGTCCTGGCTTTCCAAGGCCGCGCCTACGTCCCACCTGAGCTTCATTGGGCTATCCTCCAACAATCCCACAACCACCCCTCCGCAGCCCACCCAGGTGTTCTCAAAACATGCCACCTTATCAGCTCTTCCTTCTGGTGGCCTGGCCTCGCATCCTTCGTCTGACACTACGTTGAAGGCTGCGCCTCCTGCCAATACAACAAGGTCATCACATATCCCTCCCACCCCCCCCTCTTACCCATCCCCTCCACCTCCTCCCCCCGACCCTTTGCCCAGCTCTTCTGTGACCTCATCACCGGTCTCCCCCTGGTCGGCCCTTCTGCTTTCAACAGCATCCTGGTTGTGGTTGACCATGGCCTAACGAAGGGGGTAGTTCTCTGCCCTACCAAATCCACCATCACTGCCGAAGGTATCGCCACTCTCTTTTTTCACAACATCTACCAATGTTTCAGGCTTCATGAAAAGCTTATCTCTGATCGAGGACCATAATTTGCCTCTGCCTTCGCCAAGGAACTAGGAAGACTCCTTCACTATGATGTCTCCCTCTCTATGGCCTTCCACCCCCAGTTGGACGGACAGTCTGAATGAGTCATTCAAGAGCTCGAAGTTAATCTACACGCTTTATGCGGAAACAACCCCCTCACGTGGTTAGACCACACCTCTTATGCTGAATTTGTACACAACCACCACCCCCACTCCATTACCGGCAAGTCCCCCTTCTCCCTTCAAATGGGCTACAAACCCCTTGCGCTCCCCTCCATTCTTCCAGCTTCCAACCTCCCCGCAGTGGAAGACCAACTATGCCACCTCACAGCAGCAAGAAACAAAGCCCTCGCTACTCATGACATCGCACAGCGAACCATGGCCACCCACTTGCACGGACCCTATACCTCCTTCAAAGTAAAAGACAAGGTTTGGCTAGACGTGCGCAATCTCCAACAGCATGTTCCCACTGCCAAGCTCACCCCTAAGTGAGAAGGTTCCTTCAAAGTAATCAAAGTCCTCAATAAAGCTGCTTATGAACTCTGACTCCCATGAACATGGAAAATCCACCCCGTCTTCCATGCCTCGCTTCTATCGCCATATCATGAAAATGAGGTTTATGGAAAGAACTTCCCACACCTACCGCCAGACCTGATAGCCGGAGCCGAGGAATACAAAGTTCATCAGCTTCTCCACCACCGGAGATTTCATGGACACTGCCAGTTCCTTGTTCGATGGAAGGGATATATGCCAGAGGATGACTCCTGGGAATCTGAGTCCAACTTGGAAAATGCCAAAGATATCCTTGACGCTTATAAATGCCTCTGACCCAAGGCGTTCGAGAGGAAATAACCTCCCTCCTGCCCACCATTCCCCCCTCCAACCTCGAAAACTTCTCCCGCCCTTACCAACCTCGCGCCTCTTACATCCAACTAGACGAAACCTCCTATATCCCCTTCACTGAACACACCTACTACTGTCATCCTACCAAGTCCTACTGTCCCAGATGTCTGTGCACCCCAACCCTAGAAATGCCTCCTCTCACTCCATCACCACCTCCTCTCCTCTTTCCTCCCCGCCAACCTCGCCCATCCCCCCCCTGACTCCGATACCCGCCCACTATCCCCAGCCTCCAATTATAGATGGAACCCCACAACACGATGTTGCGAAGTCGTCCACCCAGACCGCCTCTTTGAAGAGATTGAGAGGCAGTATGTCCTCTCCTCCTCCGACAACAACACAGACCCTCGCCCCAGAGACGCCGACCCCCGTTGCCCCCATACAGAAGAGGCGCAAGACCAGCTCCAGCGTCTGAGTGGCATTGCCAACATAGCCACCTCCATATAACCAGCTTCCCCCCATCAGAAACCCACAGATGGCATGTTAGTGGCCGATGTCTCCCTCTTCACCTGCTGGATAACCCCCGGCAGGCCTACTGATGACGATCTCGCTTTCCTCCTCATTGCCCTCAAATGCCCCCGTTTGATGGTTGCCATCGAGGCCCACCTTGATGTCGACTCCGCCCTGCACAACCTCTACATCACTTTTCGGGCTTCCTCTCAGCTTGAAATGCTCGCCGAAGAATCCCCCGATGAAGTCCTCAAAATAGTAGTCGACTGCCTTTGTACCACTACTCAACGCGCCCTCCTTGAGGCCATGCACGAGTTGGGTCTCACCTTCACCCTCAAAGAAATTACCCACATCATCCGAGAACTCAATGTGTTCGACTATGCCACCTACGTCTCTGTGCCCGACCAGCGACCCTCCCACTATCCACCTGACCTAGACAAATTTGACAACACCAATGTCGACTTCTTTGAACGTCGGGACTGGCGTCGGTCACAAGCCTTGGAGGTGCATGATGGGGCAACGACTTCCCCGCCCACTACTGTCTCGGCTGCACTCAGTCAGGTCACATCTGCCAGGACTGTTTGTTGTTCCAGTGCCCCCATTGCCTGCGCACTGCCCCAGGACACCTCCCCCAAATCTGTGCCCTTATAGAGAAACCCCACAACACCCACATTGTCTATTCTCCCAACCAGGAGAATCGCGTACTTGGAACACTCACCATCGTCCCTCCAAATCCCGGCCCACCAGGCGCACCCCCCCCTTCCCGCTACCACGTACTGACCACTTACCCCCCGACGATACCTCCATTCCCTTGACCCCCCTTGCCCCCCCTCCGAAGGTCAAGGCAAAGGGGAAGCAAAAATGCATGGCACGTATGAGCACTACTCAGCCCCGCCAATGACCCCCCATTGCCCAGGCTCACTCTGCATTGCTCCTTGACCTCCTCAACAATCCCAAGGACCCCATTCCCTCCACCTCCCACGCCAATTCCAGTGACCCGGACGGCATGGACAACAACGCCAACACAGCCTACTTCTCTCCTAACGGGTACGAGGGATAGTTCCTCACTGGAGTTTCGGAGGTCGCCTGAGGGTAATGATACATTTGTTACGTTTTTCTCTTCTTGCCCCTTTTTTCATCTGTACTTCCTTGTCGTTGTTCTCCTATCTACAACTTCCTGTAGCCCTGCCTGTCGGATTCTGCGAACAGCCTACTCCCATACCTATCATCGTTTAACACAATTTCCCTTACATCACTAATATAGCTACTTAGTGATACCCCAGTAGTCAGCAAGGCAGCTCAGTCAGCCGCCAATTACTCATCCCTCCCCCTTTCCGCATGGACCACCTTTTGTAGTACTTAATCTACGAACCAACACCCATGTACTCTATCTTAGTCTTACTTTCTGCATGGACCACCTTTCATAGTACTTAATCTACGAACCAACACCCATGTACTCTATCTTAGTCTTACTTTCCACATGGACCACCTTTCATAGTACTTAATCTACAAACCAACACCCGTGTACTCTATCTTAGTCTTACTTTCAATCAAGTATCCACTTCTGATCCACTCTCAGAGTGCCCCGTCGCCCCTAGTCCTTGTCCTACTGTTTGAGTGGACACTCCTTTGTCACGATGGATTTGCCTGCCAAGCAGTCTCATCATCCCACCCTGCTGGCTTATGCGTGGCCTGTCCTCACTCCCATCACAGTACTGGTCCACACCGTCTGTTGGACATCGTCACTGCAGGTTTACTTAGCAGAGTTACCTTGCACCGAAACCCCCTGAACACATCATTGGGCTCTAGCCCGAATGATACCTAGGCTACTGAAAGTAGAACCGACCACAAGCAGTTGTAACAGGCGATCTGTTGAAGTAAAGCACTGTGATGTAAGTGAACCAGTGTGAGGGTATTACCATGTATGGCGTAGATGGTTAGATAAGTTGTCCAGCACTCGGCTGACTGCACCGGAGTGAGAACGCCATGCACAATCTGTATGAGCATGGACATCTCATGGCGTAAGTGTTGGAGGCAGGAAATGAGGTTGCACAGAGGAGTGTCGAACTGAGTGATATGGAGCTTGTAGCTCCATTGGCATGTGTAGTAAACACTTGGCGGGAATTGTGATAGGACTTTGCTGTTGGGGCGGCCGTCCTTGTTGCATTCGTCGTGCTGGTACTGTTTGAGTTCTGTATATACCTGGTTGGCCAGGTGGACGGCAGTGTCAATGGTGGGCTTTGGGTAGTATCCCTGGAATATCAGTCCCGGCAGGGTCTTGTGGACAAAGTCGAGAGCAGGGAGAAGAAGCGTGGTGTAGTCGTAGTTAGTTGTAGCATTGTGCTCACCATCGAAAACCTCGCTGATAAGTGGAATGGGCTTGAAGCATGAGAGGGTGCGCGTTAGCGCCTTGGTGGGGTCATAGAGGGGGTCTGGATGTTCAGCATAGCTTTTAGTGGCGTTCTGGTGGGCCTGCTGCTGCACAAAGGGGATGTGGCAAGGATGGGGCACTGGGTACTTGAACTCCATGTTCTCATCGTTATCATCTTCATCATTGTTGACCTCGCCCTCCTCGCTGGCTTCGCTTGGGAGGCTGCTAACGGGGGTATAGGGGCTGAGGGACATGGGTGACGGCGGAGGGCTAGGATCCGGTGTAGGAAGCATAGCTAGGATATGGGATAAGTTGTGGTAGTCGATCTTGGGCAGGCGCTACTTACCGTCTGTGGCGAGCTGCGCAAACAACTCCGATGGGAACTGGAGGAGAGGCGAGAGGGGTGAGAGGGGCATGGATCCTGTCTCTGAGCCGGTAGTGCCATTGAGTAGGCCCTGGGGCTTCTTTACAGTGCCCGGGCAGGGTGTGCATATCACCCGATCGGTGATTGGGTCATAATGCAGTTGTGGGGCTGGCAGTATGGTTCTGTTAGCGTCAGGGTGTGGGGTAGATGGTCTGTACTCACATTGAGGCCCATCCGGCTCCTTCCTCTCCCTGTGAGTGGTGTCATCACTTCTCCCGATCTCTTCGAGAGTGGTGGTGTGCTTCTTTGCACAAAAGGCCTGGAGGGGATCATCAGGCTCTTCCTGCTTGATGATGATGGTAGGGATGGGTGTTGACAGACGAGCAGGGGGAGGTGCGGGTGTGAGCGCCAGGGTGGCCTTGTGGCTGAAGGGGCCTAGATTGGGTGGTGGTGGGAAGAACTTGGCCACATGTTCGTGGTAGTGGCGGTAGTAGCCCGGGAGGAATGCGGGTACCCCGTCCAGGACATGGAGGGGGCTGCACTCGAGGAGGGCGAAAGGGATGGGTGATAGGATCCGGTGGGCATCACCAGGGAGAGGGAAAGTGGGGAGCGTGATGTTCCCTGCCAAGGGGTCTGTTGCTGGTGGCAACTCGACTGGGATGACGTAAGCTAAAATGTGGCAGTCGCTCATGTTCTGGACATGCTTGCATAATCCAGCAAATTGCGCCGAATTCAATGCCAACCAATCGGCAGAGCAATTACCAAATAGGGCCATAGCATAAGTCGGATAAGGGGCAATAGGGTTGTTCGTGTAAGCCTGGAGATCTATGAGCAGAGTTCCAGGAATCAGAATGTCCAGCTCCAGCTGCCAGATAGTGGAGTAGACATGCTGGAGGGGGGTTTCTGGAGTAGTGGGGGCAGTCATGGAGGTGGCAGGGCATGCTAGCACCCTGTAGGTCTTTTCATAGTTTTTATATCTATCTTTTGGGTGTGGTAGCATACTGTACATTGTATCTAGTGGGAATTTGGGCATTGGATCAGTTGCTGCCGAGGTGCCATGCTGGCGTGCAATTATGAGAAAGTTGACTGCATGTATGCAATTTACAGCTGCCGAGATGCAATGGTGCTTCTTTTCAGCGCTCCATGTGTCATCTGCTTCTCGGCTATCTTCAGTCGGGTCCTGTGTGTGATTAGGTAGTATTAGTACTTCCATTTTGAGTTCAGCTTGTCCCAGCCTAGGATTATAGGTCAGATAGGTCCCTTCTGGGCGCTCTTTAATGAATGTGAGGTTGCAGCGCTGCCATTCCCGCCCTAATATGATAGCCAGGGGTGATGTTTCACTTAGCCAGTAGTCTGCTACAGTATCTACACCTCCTACAGTTAATTCAAGGTTATCTACCTTGCCTGTAAGTATAGTAAAGCGACCACTGGCATCCTGTAGCTCTAGAGTCTTGATCATATCAATGGGAACCTGTATAAGATGCTGTCTGAGCACATCAATTCTCATTAGATTGATTTCACTGCCTAAGTCAATGATGGCAAGGATTGTATCTGTGCCAAACTTGACATTTACTTTCAGTAGAGGCCTAGTTGAGGAGGCTTTGCGTACTAGGGCATGTACATGATGTGATTTGGCAGTATGCTGTATAGGGGGATTAATGGTGACCATCTTTGGTTTGAGCTGGTCGATCAGGAGTGAACTAAGCTCCCATGAGTTTGCTAGTACTTCACCACTGCTCAGACCTGATGGACCTGCCAAAATCTTGGCTAGGATGTTGCGTGGATCTGTAGCAAGTGACAGGGGTGATTTCCTAACATGTGCTGCCTTTTCAAGTTCATTATCTGTGACAATAGGTTTATGTATTGCTTCAGTGCTAGGGTGGGGTTTTATACGTGGTAGTATCTGTATGTGTTTGTCAGGTTTGTTAGGTGTCGTTCTTGTTCCATCCTTCATCTCAATATCCTGAACAGGTGCTGTCTTGGATATTATTGCTGGTGGGGTTGTAGGTCTCAGAGTAGACCATGCTACCTTTGATTGTTGGGGTTCAGTGTGAGATGATTTTTGTGTAGTCTCTCGTGTTCCAAGAGGGTTACCAGGAGGAGTATCCCTTGTCTGGGATACTGATCTCCCTTGTACTGCAGGTTGCTCCCTTGCAAGGGTTTCTGGTTTGGCATGACAGGGTGGTCCAATCTTGGCTCGGGTTCCATCTTCCATTACTTTGGTAAGCACAACTTCATTGCGGTTTGGGTGCATAATCAACACAGGATTGTCCTTTGGGGCAGTATCCTTTCTTGTGTGAGGTGGCATGTAAACACTATCCATTACTTCTCGTCACTTCTGAGTAGTGTCTTTTTTGGTTCTTTCAGTAGCATATACTTGTGCATATAGCTGGGTTCTGTCATCTTCATCATCTTCATCCTCACTTTCTTGATCACTGATATAGTAATCAGAGTGCAGGTTGTAATCATGTCCTTGTTCAGAATCGCATTCACTAGTTGTGTCATCTAGATTAGGCATATAGAAATAAGATTCGCCTTGGTTAAGGCTTGCCCTGTGTACAGTAAAGAGATTACTGGATGATTGGAATACTGGCTTGTGTGATGCAGCTTGTTCTTCCTTGATCTTCTCATAGGCTTCAATGATTGTCTGCCTAGGTTCTGGTCGTATGGCATCATTTCCACCATACATGCAATATCTGCCTTCTTGTGTATATCCCAGTTCCTTCTTAATTAGAAGTTCCTTTAAGGCAGTTTTGGGTTTGATGCTGTGGAGATTTGCAGCCTCAGCATGGGTATGGCTGTCCAGTTCCATGTGATTGATATCCAGTAGATTGGTTTTCTTGGTTTGGGCCACATGATTGGTTTTCTTTGAACCTAATCTGGTGCTTATCATCTGTGGGCTGTTCCTTAGCCTTAGGTAGTGAGTAGACTTTGGCAATTGCAGGGCCAATTATTCTGAGAGCTTTAAAATAGGCTTTTGCATATCCTATGTCACTGATCTTGAGA
>JBBPSN010000683.1:0-11966 GCA_038093615.1 Austroboletus olivaceoglutinosus | reverse complement strand
GACATGTTTACCTGGTTGACAATCAGTCTCTTGTATTCAATGCGATGGTCAGTACTGACATCCAAGTAATGGCGAACTTCGTCTATCCCATCCAAATCTGGGATGGTACCGTTCTCGATGCAGTCTATCACCGTGTCGAACTCCGAATCGATGTGCTGCATCAGGGACACAAACGTACTGATAAATAGCACATCGATGGTTTCAAGGGATTTGCTACCGATTGCAAAGAGCGCATGAATGAAAAGAAAGGAGCGCAAATTCTTTGTGAATCCAGTGGCATACGGTGCAGCATGGTCGAATACTAGGAAGAGCGATGAGTTGGCATCATGATGACGCGGTGAATAGTTTGAGTCATACTGAATGTTGCCATCTTTTCCTTGTCTTCCTCGGGATGCAGATGCCAATCCATTCTTATGAACAGAGCTGACATGCTCGTCAGATAAACTTTCGTAGCAGGATTACTGCTTTCGTCCTTGACATGCATTGAATTGTACGAGACATGACCCAAGTATGCTCTCGTGCGTCTCCGGAGAGGATCAGACGACACTGAAGTACCCGTGTTCGAGGATGTGATCTTTGACAAGAAGTTGTACTTTGGGAAGGCTTTCGCAACACCGCTTGACGTCGCGCTGGACGTGACGACATGATCGGGTATCCCAGGCGCGAGCAAGTCGACGAGCGCACTCGCTTTACACGGTTTTTCGAAAAACCTCGCCATCAACGGTGCATACGATTCGTACGTCGTCATACGGACCGTCTTCCGAAACGTCTCGGAAAGGGCATCGTCGTCGATACTGTCGACACCTCCAGCGGTCGCGTCACGAAATTCGGCGAGCTCGGGTGCCAATTGGGCAAACTGGGTGGCATAGTTGGCCCGGACGATCTTCGATCGAATTTCCGCGGTTCGCTGCTTCACCTGCTCAGACAGCGTTGGCGGGGACGACGGGAGGAGATTCGGGGAACACATGAGCTAATCTGTGAGGCAAAGATCTGGGGCCGAACATGTTTGAATGCTACTTCTTATATTAGCTTCTGAACAAGGTGAGGTCACCATGACACAGATCTGAGGGAGCCGAGAATGGGCGGTCTCCCCGGTGTCAACGGACAAAACCGAGTTTTGGAACGCCAACTCAACGCCGTGACCACTTTGAACCCATAAGTATATCTAGCTGAGATTGTACGCCAAGCTAAGCGTGGGCGGTAGATCATCGATCAGATCATCTGTCACCCATCCAGCCACCTACCTGTTGCCACATCGACAAATCTAGCAGTGCTGAGCAGCCCGATGAGCTATAGGTCCTAGGAGGTACACTCACCGTGCCCATCTGGTCGTACCACTGAAAATCGACAGACTTTCCTTTTCTCGCATGGTCCTCCGATGAACTTTGAGTTCTCATTTGTCATGTGCGCAAGGAAGTCTGTATCTGCGGGACTTATGATAAGTGTATGGCGATTACTGGCGGCTCGTACTTGACGCGGACGGCCGCCGGCGTGTGGAATTTCTCAAGCTTGCACGAATGCGCTTGTAATCGTTGTCCGGACAACTCGCTGATTCTCCGCTGGTCAAAGATCACGACTCTTCTGAAAGAGCCGGACAGTGGTCACAAGGCATTTTGATACGTCACAATCCGCCTTGGTGTGGCACCGTCACTATCCTATGCCATGCTGAAGCGAGCGTCGCAGTGCTTACTTCGTCGAGTGTAAGGCTGTAAGCACAACGGTTTCGGCCTAGGCTACACGCCCAATTGCGTAATTTATAGAACCCATAGGCCCCAGAAATCAGAAGGCAGTCCAACGTAGGGGTCAGTAAATTTTTAATTATCCGGAAAATGTCTCGTACGTTACACGTAGTATCGGTCCCAGTGTGTGTGAGGCACGGATTGCACAAATTAATGAATTCGTTACGCACAGGTCAAGAATTGGATACATGTCACGTACCTTGTACTGGCAAACAACGGGAGGGTCCGCGGTAATAAGTAACTGCTTACGTGTGATTACTTCCAAATATAAAGGTTACAACAAGTACACCCTCCCGCCTAGGTATATGAACGAATCACACGGATCGATTGCGGCCCACAAGGGTAGGCTAAGGTATGTATTATCCCAGTCATTTCTACGATTCCTATCTGCTTGGTACACCCCCACAGCTGTGCCTCGATCTGTGAGTCCGGTTGGTGTCGCTTGCCACTGGATCGCTAATGTAGGCTACGAAAGCCCATCGCATCTTTGATAACGATCTCGTCCAACGTCTACTCGGACCGCATGCCCTCAGACAGACTACGAGGACCGAGCACCCACAACACCGCCTCCTCCACGTCCCCACCCACCAAGTCAGGCTCGAACGCCCCACAGACGCGCCGCGTCTCCTTGAGCACCGCCTTGACGCTGCTCTTGTTCGTCGTCAGCGTCGTGCACCCTCTCGACGCGCCTGCGAGCATCGACCTGACGGTGTGCACGGTGAGCTTGGGGAGCACCGTTTGCGGCGCCGGCGGAATCTCGTCGAGCGCTTGCTCCGAGGTAGGCGATGGATCTGGAGGCGAGGGCGGTGACGAGGTAGAGTCTCCGTGCGACAGGATCTGCGTGCACGTCCGCGCGAGCGCATCAAAAAAGGCTGGTTTCTGCTGTCGGTCTTCGCCCGTTGGTAGAATCGAAGGATAGACGCGGACGGGCACTAGAGGCAAGAACTCGGCCGGGTATCTGGAATGTTCCCAGTACGCGTCTGGTGGCTCCGCCCCTTTGACTTCCATCACAGATGCCGTCCTCAAAGTTCCATCAACGATGTGCGTTGGTGCAGGAACGGGCAGCGTGCGTGCGCAGCGCGTCGATCCCAGCAACGCATCCGCCCGCTTCCTCTCCCGCTCCCCACCGATCCTAGAGACGATTTCAAGGCATCGATGACGCGCCTCGCTTGTGGTCCAGAATGTTACATTTGTTAGGGGTATCGACAGACGCGAAGCGGCCGACGACTTAAGTTCGTGTATTTCTTTGAGAATGCCCCTGCTCATTTCTCGTATGGCTTGTTCTGCGAGCGCACGCGAATGTTGTCTCGGATTCTCCCATGTGTTCTCGTCGCCATCGCCATCCGCTCCTTGGTCGAAATGACGAGTACCCTGTGCGAGCGACTTTACCCTATTCTTTTTCCACTCTAGATAGTGCTGAGGAGGATCGAACCGAGCACATGCATCTTGTTCTGTTCGAGGCAAGGGCGAGTGTGAGATGTCGGATATGAGTGCGATGAGTGCAGACAGGTCCAAGTTGATGTTTGTCGTGGGTTGTAGTAATTTGGGTTTCATAGCCGTCTCTGAAATGGGCGGGGAAAGTGGGTGTGATCGCTCGCCAAGCTGGACGTTGATACCCATATCACACAGACACTGGATGGTCTTTTCGATGCGAGGATCCGTACTGTTTAAAGGGTCGAGGCGAGTCAAGCGGATCGTGATTTGCGGTGTGATGGTCATCAAGCTCTGGGTGGGATCGGGAGCGGGGGTCGATACAGGGTTTGCTTTCGCGGCCGCGAGCAGTTCTCTCCCCATCCTGAGCACCGAGTTATCAAATTCTGTCTGAGCAAGCCGGGGTCGCGGCTCGTCCCCGTCGACCTCGTCATCACTTGTCAGGTAGGAATCCATCTCGCAAAACTCCATCATGAGACGGGCGTTTTTTATCCTAGGGCAAACCGTGATGCGGATCGTCGCGCGGTAGAGATCAGACTCACGTGTTTACCCGCGCCCACCTTGTGCCATTTTCAGCGACGACGTCGACCTTGACAGCGCGGACTTGGCGCTTGCCGTTAGCCCTGGCTGTGCCCGGCTTGCCCCGGTGATCCGTCGGATAGAAGGTGCGGTAGATGGCCACGGGTCGACGTGCATGGACGAGTTCGTCCCATACCGCGATAAGATAGGGCGCGTTGGTGGAAGACGGGAGAACCGAGCTGGCGGGTTCGTGGATGAGCTGCTAGACGTTTTTGTACGTCAGTGGGCAGAAACTGAGGAGAGGGGCGCCACTTTGTCCAGGACGTCGCAGTCGCGCTTGACCTCGTCGCGGAGACAGCGCAGGCCGGGCAAGACGTCGGTGCCGTCTGGGCTGTCGTGGTCGATGACGGGTGGGTTAGAATTTGGGATGCGATAGCCGAGGATGGACGCGAGTACGCTGGCGAGGCGAGCACGCAAGTCGGAGATGATCATGAATGTACGTGGAAAAGCGAATTTATTTCCCAACGGTTATCTTTTTCGCTTGATGTTGTCCTCCTCATGACCGACTCTCCCCGACATCGCTCGTCGACGCTCAAGCCAGTCCCGCTCAACGTCTCCCCGCCGTCCCCGCCCAGCCCCCGCTCGCACGCCCCGAGGCCGACCAGTCCCCGCACCAAGCACGCCCCACGCCCGACCAGCCCGACCCTGACCCACCTCCCGCCACGCTCCGTCGTGAACAGCCACCACTCCGGCGGTGGCATCCGCGCCCATCTCGCCCATCTCCTCCCCCGCCATGCCGCCTTCACCGTCGCCGTCACCATACACCAGCTCCACAACGTCCCCCTCGTCCGCGGCGAGTTTGGCCTCAAGTGGAAGTTCAAGGGCGTCACATCCCACTCGGGCAACGGCATCCTCGACAAGGTCAAGGCCCGCAAGGCCAAGAGCAAGCTCTACAACGGCCACGCGGACCCCATAGCAGTCCCCAAGGGCAGCGACACCGACAACGCGTCCCTATTCGACGCCTCCGCTTCCGATGCACACAGCGCCGCCCACAGCAACTCTGCCCACTCGCCCAACGATCACGTCCATGCAGCCAGCGGGAGCGGACAGGGCACAGTGCGTGCTCCGCCCATGCCCATCCCTGCCGTGGTCGTCTCGGCCAACCATCCCTCGCTGTCGCCCTCCCCCTCGCCGATCATACGCACCGTCAGCGTCGCTTCGTCCATGATGAGCACCGCAAGCGCCTCGTCGACGTCCTCGCCCTCGCCGTATGCCAGCGGTTTCATAGAGACGCTCATCTCGCCTCCCAATACAGCACATTGCATACAACCAACGAAACACCTCTACTCGCCCGCAAAGGGAACGACCCCTTTTGTCAAGCTCAAGGAGCACAACGTCGTCTGGGAAAAGACGCTTCGATTCGTCGTTCAGATGAGCGTAGGCAGGGACAATGATGAACTGGGCGACTGTCTAGCCAAGTTTGTCGTCATGCAGGTAACTCGCTCGCCCTTTTCAGTTGGACATGCTCATACGCCTATGCACAGCGTGTCATCGCAGGAGATCCGGATGCACCCCGCAACCCACGTCTCGGAGCCGTCTGTCTCAACCTGGCTCAATACGTCGATGCTGGCGCTGTCACGAGGCGCTATCTCCTACGCCAGAGCAAGACCAATGCGACGCTCAAGGTCTGTTTCCTATTTCCCTCGTCCGTCGCTCGCTCACGTCTATGTGTAGCTCACCATCCACCTCGAGCATACAGCCGGCGAACTGGCCTATGTCGCGCCTCCCCTCCCTAAAGGCGAGATCCTCTCCGGGGTCGCTGGCTTCCTCGAGTCATCCGACGTCTATCGCACCCGTCCACGTGCTTCGGACCTATATACGCACGCCAACTCCGATTCTTCGTCCGACGCTGGCGCTGCATCAGGCTCGGACACGTCCTCCATACTCTCCGGTTCCGGTGACTCTCCCAACCAGAGTCAGAGTCATACTGGTCACAGCAACGGGCACTCAAACGGGCACGGCAGACGGGCGGCTGTCAAGAAGCACAGACGACCGTTTGAGGTGTCCAAATTGCCGGCGATCAACGATCCAAGGGGAACGGAGAAGCTAATCGAAGCCTTGTTCAATCCCGTGCCTGTGACACAACCTGACAAAGTTACCCCTTTTACCTATCTCGTCGAAGCCGACGGGGATGGCGATGGCGATGGCGATGGCGATGGGGACGGGGATGGCGAGCGCACTCCGGGTGTGCCCAGGGCTCTTGTGATTGTCCGTGAAGACCAAGGTGGCCGACGGGGCGAGGCAGACGAGGACGGGTCGTTGTACGCCGACTCGCCCGATGGGAGCGCGGACGAGGCGGGTGGGATTGGGAGCGACTATCACTCGCTTCGATCACACCCCTCGTTGCAGGGTTCTCTACGGAGCAAACTCTCCACCCGATCGCTCGCGAGCAAAGCCAAGTTGAAACACGACGACAATGGCGATGAAACGGTGGTCCGCACGAGCGTTCCTCTGCTGGGCGGGACGGAACGGCGAACGTGGTGGCAAAAGGTGCTCGGTCCGCCAGCCGCTGCATGATGCCGTCCGAACACAGGGCAGACTTTCAACTCTTTTTTTTTTTCCTTTTTCGTTTGGTTTTTATATTTTATATTTTTGGGTTCATGACCTGGGTTGGATGATTCGTCATGACATGTACACGCATGCAAACAGGATAGATTGCAAACTATGACACTTGTTCATTGGATTCTTCGTTGTTTCTTGTCATGATAGATTTCTAGTTATCTAATGCTACTTACCTCTTGCTAATGTTGTCGCATGCAATGTCATATTTATGTTTTCAAGTACGAGTCTTGAATATATCAAACGCGAGTGACACAAAAGTAGAACTCTGTACCAGGAAATGAGTCGACGATCTCGCTCTCCGTCGGACCACACACCTCTCTCCCCGCTCACCCAGACCCCGCAAATAGCCCCTTGACCAACGCACCCGACCGCCGCCGCGCCCTCTCCTCCTTTAGCCTCTGCGCTCTCTTGTTCGCGGCCTGCTTCGCCTCGGCTTCCCTGGCTGCGAGCTCGGCAGCGCGCTGCGCGCCCTGGGCCTCGAGCGCGTTCTGCGCGTCCAAGCGCTCGCGGACGAGTAGACGAAGACGCATTCCTTCGTCGCCGAGTAGCGCCGGCGACGTGTTGAGGAGGTACTGATCCAACCCGCCGTGCTTTCCGTCCAAAAAGTAGGTACATCAGCGCGTACGCTCCACGAAAAAAAAAAAAAAAAAAAAAAGAGGGGAACTCACCTTGTGTATCGTCCGCAACGCTCGCGCGGTCACCTTTACCTGCATGCGCCGCCCGAGCAGCGGCGACTCGAGCGTCTTGGCATGTACGTTGGGGAGCCACGTCCGCCGGGTCTTTTTGAGCGAGTGAGGGACGTTGTTGCCGTGCTGGATGGTCTTGCCGTGGAAGAGGCCCAGTGCAGCGCGTTTGAAGGGCTGGGAGAGCGCGGCGGGGAGGGTGGACAGTATCGGTGGTGTCGAGAACATGATAGGACGGGATTGCCTTTTTCGGGTCTGAATTCAAGAACTAGATGTATCGGCAGTAACCTTGTTTACAAGTTATGTTTGATGTCGTTTGTAACGCTCGCGCATGGTGGTACATAGAATAAGCAATTTCATATTGACTGGCATGCCGAGCTGCCGTGGGCGCGATCCGCGTGTGCGTTGAACCCCAGCAGTGGCAGTGAGTGCGCAGACACTCTTGTCGTTCGACCTCCCATCGGCCCAGTCTGTTCATTTAGTCCGTTTTCAACGTGTCGTACGTTCTTTTCGATCTTTTCGTTGTTTCCAAACTGACCAATCTCTACACCCCCTCCCTAGCGAAATTAAAAGTGGGCTTGACGCCCCCCACTGACTTGGACAACCATCATTGAGGGTGGGGACAATGAAACGGTGTGTCCGAGTCTCCTAACCACCATGGCCGCGTGAGAGGAGAGGCAAGAGGGCAACGCAACGGCGTGCCCACTGCCATAGAAACAACACGGCGAGGGCAGTAGCACTGACACATCAACCCCAATACCCCAACCATGACTGTCTGTCGCGTCGTCAACGCGGTCATCGCCATTAACGTCGGGCAGAGGAATCTTACGGGCAACGCATCAGCGTGCCCGAATGACGACGAATGACGAATGCAGTAGGGCCCATTGTAGGCCTCATCGACCTCACCACCCCAACAATGACCACCAGTCACATCGTCGTCACCGTCGTCTTTGTCCATCTGTCGGGCAGGGGAGATCCACGGGGCGATGCATCGACGAGGCAGTAGGGGGCGACACAACCGGGCATCGACCACCATTGGCATCCCCACCATACACGACGACCGCCCGATGACAGCGATGGCGAGGGCGAGGATGGTTATTATTTTTTTCGTACTACCTTCATTGTACTTGTACAGAGTATTGTACCCAACTGGAATCTTGAATCCCGGGTCGTGTGCGATCATGCACGCTCGTTCCGTTCGTTCCATCCGATCGGAAATACATCGTCGACGATGTACTCAAGCCAATGGGTAGGGTCACCAGCCCGCGCGACGCGTGACCCGGGAACGGAGTCACCACACGCCACCGCGGTGGCCACCAGACGAAGTGGATTGAAGAAGTTTCCTGCTGATATCACTTCTCTCCTACGGGGAACGGGATGGGAAGGGCTAGTGAAAGAGTCGGGGTTCTTACGGGGGGCAGCCGGCCATAAATATAGCAGATAAGATACAACACCGCGGAATATCTAGCTCGATTCATTACATGTATTCCTTTTCGTCCATGTCATCGAAGGGCCAGTGCGCCGTGATCTGAGCTCGTTCCTCCTCCGACCCGACCCTCGCCATTGCATCCTCCTTCAGCTGCTTGCTGCGTGTCATGGCCTCCTCGTAGTGCTCGGCGCGCACCCAACCCTCCGGCCCGAAGCCGATCAAGTTCTGGCACGCCTCTAGAGTCTTGTCCGCTCTTCTCTGTTCTGCATCCAGCTTCATCGTCTCGCGTACGTCCTCCGCGTCGAACACGACAGGACACGACGGGCCTCCCCCTGTAAGCGTCTCCCAGTTCTCCGTCGCCTCTATCAGTGCCACCTTCAACGCGAGAGTTTCGCCCTCCCACGGGTCACTGGCGTGGCAGAAGAGGCGCTGGCGGAGCATGCTCATGGGGTCCGTCAATGCCGCGTAATGAAGTTTGTTGTACTCTTCCGTGTTTTTGACGTAGTGGTAATGGACGAGGCGGCGACGGTAGAGTTCCTTCTCTCGGCCTTGCTGGGTCTCGTCTAAGTCGTCCAAATTCTCCGGTAGGGAAGGCCGCGTCACGGATTGCGAGATAGGATCATCGTAGTTTTGTAGCCGTTGGGGTATACCGGCAAGGAGAAACGGGGGTAGGATCGAGGTGTATTACCAGTCGATCAGGCTGACGATGTGCAAGTTAGAGTTGGGCGACCTGGAAACGATGATATTGCTCGGCCGGGGGTCGGGATGGCGGATGCGGAAATGACCAAGGGCCGGGTTCCTGGGGATGAGTGATGACGCGATGAGGAGATAGCGGCCCACGTTCTCGATGTGATCCGACGGTGGCTGCTCCTGGTACTGGTAACCTTCCCTCCTTATGCGCTGGAACGGCAACAGCGGTCGACCGAACCGCTCCAGATAAGCTAGTTCCTTGTTGGCCCCTCTTACGAGCGCTGCTTCGGCACTTTCGTCTATAGTTATCAGTTAGTTTAATGGAGTAATAATAAAATGGCAGAGAACGGCCTACATGGTCCTCGATCTATGTCGAGCTGTGATCTCCTGCCATACCACAGAGGCAGTCTTGTATCTGGACCGACGCAGAAACGCTCGTCCTCTAGCGGGATGCCGGGCCTCCCGGCCACCTTCTCTAAGTCTTTTGTATAGTACAGGCTTCCGCCAGCAGGGAAAGCAATCGACATCATCTTCGACTCGAGTTCAGCAAGTTGGCATGAGACTGAAATAATGTCCCCTTCCCCTAGGCCAAACCATACGGAGCTCAAGCTAGTGCCTTCTACGAATTCCATAAAGATATACTCGGTCTCTGCCGCGTTGTCCGGCGCAGGCGAGTATCCATATACCTCAGGTATAGGCAGCCCAGAGGAACGGAGTAAGGTCATAGTAGCCACTTCACTAGCGACAGCGAAGTACTTGGGAATTGTAGCCGGGTACGGGATACGCGCCACCATTTGGAAGCCACCACACATTGTGATGATGTAGGGACCACAAAATGTAGTCGCCTGAGAGAAGATGTTAGTTAAGGTATCACTCAACCACACTCAAAGTGAATGGGCCAAAAGTAAGTGATTCCAAAACTAAGGAATATGTTACAGGAATGCGCCCTATATATACTAATCCTACTGCGCACAGACCATGTATTAATATGGTAAGTAAGATAAGAGGCTGTTACGCCATTGGCTAGATAACAAGCCCGTACGCTATTGGACAATAAGTAATGCACGTGACGTGCTTAGATAACAGGAAATAGATAAGGAAAAGAGTTTCAACATTACCCCCTTTTCATGATTGAGCGTCCTCGCGAGGAGGAAATTCAAACATAGAATCAGGGAATCTGTTGTACCATTTGTGGAACTCCAGAAACGCTGGAGTAAGGAACAAAGCGGCAGGGGGGTCGGGGGGGGTCCCGTGGCAGATCGGGCAGGTACACGTGGAATCCACGTCTGCAAACCGAACTCGACGAGCCGAGAGAGACAATGGGGCGGTGGGATTTTCCTTATGGAACTTAGTGACAAGACCGTAGACTCCTTGGAGCTCTGCGGACTTCTTCCACTTGCGTTCCTCTCGAGGATAACCAGCCCAGTGAACTAGGTATTCGAGGCTCTTGCCTCGCAACCGGGAGTCAATGATCTTCTCGATCACGTGTTCCAGTTGTTGGTCAACAACGACCGGTGGGGGTGGGGTGACCTTCTGGGATGAGAAAGAAGGTGCGGTATAAGGGAAAAGGAGGGACTCGTGAAAGACGGGATGGATTGTCTTCCACTGACTGTCCAGAGCCAATCGGAATGAAGCGGGACCGACTTTTTCCAAGACCTTGAACGGGCCGTAGAATTTGTCGTCTAGCTTCTTGGCAGGACGATCAGTCTTGATGTTCTTGGCATTAAGAAGCACGAGATCTCCGATCTTGTAAACTCCATTGGGATGACTTCTTTTGTCATAATGGAATTTCATTTCGGTGGCAGCTTTACCCAGCGCCAATTGGGCATCTTTTTGCAATGCGATGATCTTTTCGACAAAATCATCCGCTGAGGGGTTAGAAACTGAAACATCGCGATGACTGATGTAAGGTTGACGAGCGGTGCTAAGGAAGAACGGCGAATACCCAGTCGCGCGAGAGTAACGTCGGTTGTACGTAAACTCCGCCAGGGCGAGCCATTCACTCCAGTCCGTTTGTCGGTGATTGATGTAAATCCGAAGATACTTTTCTATCTCCCGATTTACTCACTCGGTTTGGCCGTCCGTTTGGGGATGGAAAGCCGTGCTTGGGTTGGCTATGATGCTCAGCCGTTTGTAAAGTGCTTCCATGAACTTAGAGACGAATTGAGGACCCCAATCGGAGATGATCTTCTTCGGAGTTCCGTGTAACTTGAAAACGTGATCAACGAAGATCTTGGCTACGCCTTCAGAGGTTATGTTCATGGATACAGGTATCGCATGCATCATCTTGAATCGGTCGACGACGACAAAGATGCCATCCTTCCCGTGACTCTTGGGGAGAGGACCGATGAGATCCATGGAGATTACTTCCCATGGCGAATTCGGAGTCTCGTTTGGGTGAAGTGGCATATGGCTTGCCACGTTCTTTGATTTCACCTTTTGACAGGTGTCACAACCCTTTACGTATTTGTCGATATCCGAATTCATCGACTTCCAGAAATACGGTGCCAAAAGATCTTTGGTCCGCTTGTAACCGGGGTGTCCGGCTAATGGGTGATCATGGTTCTCGGCCAAGATCCACTCTCTAAGCTTTGGTTCGAGAGGAACATAGAGCTATTTTCCTTTCCACAGCATTCTGTCCTTCTCGGACCACTCTTTCTTCTCAAGAAGACCATCGATAGCGTACTTTTCTCGCTTGTCTTGGGCCTTCATGATGGTGGTTTCAACGGACTGTTCATATTCAATCCGTTTAATCTCCAGTGTTTCGGCTGTCTCGATGAACAGTCGGTCTGGAAGAAGAACTTTTTGGAGGTTTTGAGTATCTACCCCCTTCTCATAGTCTGACCTCCTGGA
>JBBPSN010000682.1:0-11977 GCA_038093615.1 Austroboletus olivaceoglutinosus | reverse complement strand
AGTTCGTAGCCACAGCAAGTGGGCCAAGATGAATTAGATGACGAAAGCTGTAGAGTGACTAGAGTGGTATTCGTTTGCAATGGAAATGTTTCATTTTTCAAACGTCTGATGGCACAGTTGTTAATGAACAACCAGATCCTGATTTCATTCCAAGATGTGCCAGCATACCTATAGTGCTAGCAGGTGATCACTATCGAAGCGCGAAGTTCGCGGGAGACTTTCAACTCGCTTGAAATGCCGCTCATCCAGATCAAGACGGGGATGTGCAAGGAAAGGCTAGTTCTACTACTAGTCACTAGTAGTCCCACATTCGAGTGGACTTTCGACATATCATCTTGTCCGCTGCAAGTACGCCGTTTTATATTGCGCGATGAACACATGCCTGAAAAACGTTGGTCGACATCGCGACAAGAACGAACACACCCACTTTTTCAACGAAAACTTGGACAGATCGACCTTGTCCTCGGGGGCCGTGATCAAATCGACCAACTGGCCCATTTCCGTTTGAAACGTCGCCTACCGCGCACGATCAGTATGTTCGTACCTCTCCACCCATCCCCACATGTACGCACATCGTGAAACAATTCCAACAAGTACACGTAATACGGCTCTCCTCGGAAATATTCTTGAACAATTAGTAAATCGCCCCCTCGAGCATGAACGGTTCATTGATCGCAATCAGCCCGACGCCTCGACGTGTGATTGACTAATCTATCATGTCGTCCGAGACGAGGGAAAAGGCTTGTAGCTACTCAGGAGTCAGATCAAACCAACCAACGAGCGAGAGAAGGCGAAACACACCGGCTCGATGCACCACCCTAACAACGCCGACTTGAAGTGCTCGTCGTCGGTCAACGCCCGCCCCTTGAGAATCTCGACCGAATCCACGACGCTCCTGCTGCGATCGTACTTCCCGCCCGGTGCGTTGAAATCGAGGCTCTAGGAAAGATGGCTTGCACGAGGGGGCAGGGATCGATGTAAGGAGGACGTATGCGATGGTCCCACTCGACGGCCTCGAGGGGCATGTTCTCCGTTTTCATGTGATCGATGAGATCATCTCTTTTCTGAATCCTTGCGCACGTAATTCGCGTACAACACCGCTTGCTGTTCCGGCGTCACCGCCGACAGCGCGACATTGATAAATTTGTTGTCGACAATGTCCGTCCCGATCTTGCCAGATTATCTGCTCCGGAGTCCCAGCATAGTCCAAACAGTAGTCCTGAATCTGGCAAGATTTACTGTGCGACAGCATATGGCTCTACAGGCCGCCCGTCGACTTCGGATGATTCTGAGACGCCGCAGAACCGCATGTGCATGGCGAGTCCGACCAAAAGGTAAAAGCTATAATACGCCCTTGCATCGCGCAATGAACGCGTGTCTGCGGCCAACACGAACAAATGAGTCACGTCCATGTCAAGGATAGAAAAGTCGATCAGAAACCCACTTTTCAAATGAGAACATACTAAAATCGACAAGATCCTCGGGCGCGGTGGGTTAATCGACCAACTGGCCCATTGCCGTCTGCAGTGTGGTCTACACGTTTGTGTCTGGCGCGTCAGCATCAAGTCGCAACTATGTGCCACCAATGCGACGCACGTCGTGAAACAGTTCCGACACATGCACGTAGTATGGCTCGTTTTGGAAGTAATTTATTGAGTAAATGGTAGATGGCGCCTTCGAGCACGGCTGGATCGTTGATCGCGATGCGTCGACGCGATGCCAACAAGGCCGTCCACGGTGTGTGAAAGAGTGGTCCATTATGTCATCTGCAACGAAGAAAAAGGCTTGTAGCTGACAATGGCATAGGCACGGAGGAGAGGATTAGGATGGAAGTAAACGCAGGAGACAACGAAACGCACCAGCTCGATACACCATCCCAACGATGCCGTCTTGAAATACTTGTCCTCCGTCAACGGCCGCCCTTTCAAAATCTCGACCGAATCCACGACACTCATCCCGCGGTTGTACTTTCCGCCAGGCACGTTGAACTCGAGATTCTGTTTGGGAAAAGAGGTATGATGAGAAAAGGAAATGCGACGTCGATACACGAACAGGACGGTACCGCTCGACAGCTTCGACAGGCATGTTCTCCGCCTTAGGGTCTGTTCAGATAGAAATACTGTGAGCCCAGATGAGGCAGTGGCGAGAGCCACGCACCGCTTGTGAACAGAGACTCCTCGATGCTGATTGGAGTTTCTACTTTCTCGCTGTCCACCGGCGTGCACCAAATGGTCTGCATCCGCTTTGTTGCGGGTTATCTTAGTTACTTAAAATACATACATACTTGCTTTTGAGTTGTTGAACTGAAATGGGACATGCGGGTTGCCTTCCCACGTATCGCGTCACGCACCTTACGCGCCCCCACCTTTGCTGCCACGTGCACTCCCGCGACGCCAGTGTGCCGCCCCACTCCTGTATACCTTCTTCGTTTCGCCCATCCCATATCTCCCGACGAACATGCGCGCCCATAGTACGTCCGCCTTCGCCGTACCGTCGCATCACCTTGCCGGGCCACTTCGCCGCTCCTGCACGACCCCGCCCCCCCTCGTCTGTCCTCACCCATGTCCTTTCTGCTTCGAGTCGCTCGCATAAGCACCTCCTTACCCTCGTACGCCCGCCCTCTTCCTTCAAGTCCCCACGGACGGGCGCTCCCCTGGTAGTTTCCTGCACCTCGTCGTCTCTGTCGCCACCTCGCAACCCTGCATGTCTAGCTCGCCCTCACCAGCTCGCCGCCTCGCCTCTCCCCGTGCCTCCACTCACGCGACACTGCACATGTCCTCGCTCCTCACGGCCACGCCTTCTCCGGGCCTCTCCCTCACACTCCCTGCTCTCGTCGCTTGTCACTGCGGCTGCATCTTCCACTGCTCGTTTGTTTTTCACGAGGGCACAACAAGGTAAGTACCTCACTAACTCATTTTAAGGCGCATGATCATTGCCCTTTGCAGCACGGGTGGCATAATTCTTCTTCCTCACATTTTCTCGTCAGGTAATCCCGAATGTGCTCGGCACGGGCTCGCCGAATCCCTCGAATATCCGAAACCAAGCAGCAGGTCCTCGCGAAGGTCTGCGGCATCTGGGAAAAAGACATACTGGCACGACACCCGTCCACACCTTTTTCACGACCGCCTTTTCATCGTGTGGTCCCTCGGCCCTCACCTTGGCGCTCGCACTCGCTATGCGTACCTTGAGGACCCGCGTCGTCTGCATCTCGGCGTTTGTCGGCGGGTTCCACACGTTTTCTCACCGGTTGGGGAGCACGCTGTTGGTGATGAGCGTGAGCGCCAACATCTTCTCGTCAGCGTCGTCGACGACGGAGGCGGTGCCGTGCAAGACAGCAGAGTGGTAGTTGTAGCTGAGAAGGTGCACAGGGAGAGCATGTATCCGTCGACGTGTGTCGCGGTGACGCATACGGGCAGTGCGTCCGATTCACCCTTGTCCAACGCAGAGTTGCTCGGCGAGATCTTCAGGAAACGACTAGATACGTGGCCTACAACCGTCACTTTCAGGACGATGAAACGAAGGGGCAGTGCCCGTGTGGATACTCACTGCGCGGGGTGTGTCGTCACCAGCTTTGGGGTACACGGCGATTTTTCCGATCATAGGCAGTATGACTGGCATGCGATCTTGTGGGTCGTCGTAGGTGCCAGACGGCGAAGGCGGAAGGAAGGAAATGTGCAAGACGGACGCAGCGTTTACGATGTCATGGACGGTGTCGTAGTCGTACACCGCTGCAAGCCATTCATCCGTCGTCGCGTTTCGGTCGGAGCGATCCAGACCTCACCTTGTTTGTTCAGTCGGTTTACGGTGTTTCGTCGCTCTTTGGGGTAACTGTTGGCGTCGCCGGTGTCCATGGTCGAACACTGATACGAATCTCGTACGTCGTTTCGATCTTCTCCGAGTGTGTGCTGACTGACGTGCGCTGACACAGTGGGGTGTTATCGGTCCTCAACGTCAATTCTCCAGCGGGCGAGTATATTACCATTTGGTCTGGTTCTTCCTCGTCGGCGCTGTCTGTCCAGTGCTCGCATGACTTGCTCAAAAACGGTGGCACAATAGCTGGGTCCGCTACATCAAGTGGGTTCTCCTCCGACCATTACTATTTTGGAACCCACACTGAAATGCACCCTCTAGCTTCCCCGTCATCTTCAACGGAACGGGGTACATTCCGCCCGCATCCGCCGTCAATTACGTTACGTGGGGTATCGTCGGGTCCATTTTCCAATATATCATTCACAGACGTCACTTTTCCTGGTGAACCAAGTACAACTGTGCGTGCCTCGGAATCGACTGCGCTCGCCGATGCTGACGCTCGCTCGCCTAGACATCCTCTCTGCCGCGCTCGACACGGGTCTGGCGTGTTCCATCGTTCTCATCTTTTTCTGTCTACAGTTTCTGCGCAATGGTACGATAGGTGCCGGTTCGATCGCGATGTGGTGGGGGAACAGGGTGTTTCTGAATAACGCGGATTGGCGGGCGACGCCGCTCGAGACGACCGACGGGATGTTTGGGTGAGTTCGTTTACGAGGACTCTGCGAACGACGGCGCTGACGACGCTTGGGTAGGCCGTCGACGTGGTAGTAGGTCACGGTTACTGCCTGGGTCATACTACTTCGAGCATGGTCGAATCATTGATCGCAATTAGGCCCACCCCTCAACGCGATGCCAACAAGGCTGTCCACAGGATGAGACAGTGAAGTTGTGAGCAGCCGCAACTCCTTTATTTAGTACACAACCGCCCAGCCACAGAGTGTTCCCGCACCTACACTGTACAGGCATCCGCCGGGCCGCTTGCACCCCGGACTCGAGTGATTTAGAACGACCGCCAATAAGAGTGCACGGTACTAGCTTCAGAAAATCAAGTTCTCGATACAGCGTCGTTCCGGACCGCACGAGCTAGTTTGTACATGGCAGTTTCAGATACATTGAATAGTACACTATTTATACAAGGTGATACGTTAGTAGTTACGCTCTTCAAAACCCTACATGAATGAAAGGAAGCCATCCCGAAAACGATTCACCACTCTCACGAAGACGTACGAGAGTGTCGTGCAATGCTCGTGCAGCATTTCGATAATCCGGGACAACACCATCCTGAAACAGCTGCTCATAGACATCTCTCGCTACCTCCGGCGCAAGCCTATCGCTGATCGACCACATGCTACCGACAACGCCTCCGTACCCAGCAAATAACATCCCGGCAGCAATGTGGATGGCTTCATCGGACAGTTCCTCGTCGCCCATTGCTGTCTGACATGCCGAGAGAAAGGCGAGCCCGCCGCGTGGACGTGACAACGCGACGATATCAGATACCTTTAGGCGGCGCCCATCGGCGAGACAGAGTCCACTGGTGGTCGGGTCTTGATCATCTTGGACACCATGACATGCGAAATGGACCCAGTCAGACTGCTCCATCAAGGAAAGTACTTCATCGACCGTTCCCGCACCGGACTCCGTAAGGTTGATTCGTCCTGATGGACAGCTCTCGATAACAGCTCTTATATGCTGCAACTCGCGGCCCACGCCTGGAAGTGGAAATTGGCCATCTGATTCTGGCTGAGGAACAGCGAGAAAACGGACATTGTTGGGTGTGGTGGCATCAGGTTCTGGAGAGGGTGCAAGAATACTCAAAGTGGGAGTGTACGAAGAGACAACAAAGTCGGATACTTTGTGCCCAGGTTCCGAATACTGGGTGCCATAAAGACCAGCGGCATGGATTGGAAGGAAGGTGAAAGGCCCAGTGGGGCATCAAAAAATGCGTGATAAATCTCCAGGAGTCTGTTACAAAACACATCAGCTAGGAATTCAACAGATACGGGATGACGTACCGAGAAGGCCAGGGCATCGAAGACAGGCTTGATAACATCGTTCCATAAGACGGATAAGATAGGTTCCCACTTGGCACTATGCTGTTTGTCAGGCCTTCCCTCTCTTTCATCACAAGGAACATCACGAGCAGAACCAAGCAATGTCTTCAGTGCATTCTGAAGACCGGTGGACCTCCCAAGGGTGAACTTGGGGAGGGGGACATGAATAACTTCCTCCATGTCGTCCAGAATAATTAACGCATCACAGCGGGTTGTTGCGGCATTAAGGACAACTACTGGGCCGAAGTGCGCTGAAGCGCGAAGTTGGGAGAACTCTTTTTGAAGGAGGAACCGCTCGAAGCCATGGAACCTCCGAATTTCCTGTAGTAGTTTATCTCGCTTGATTGCGAGCCCACGTTGTCTGTCAACCTGCATTTATAAGGAATCTCTTGCAGCATCCCCTGCTCGCTGCGCCTGCTCCGATAGCAAAGATATGGATTTTTCGCGTGTGACACTAGCATGCTCCAATTCAGCTGATAGCTGCCGAAGCCTATGGGCATGGTCAGGATGGGCATGCAACAGCTCGTCATACGAACTGCGCAGTTGAAAAAGTTCTCCCCAAACGATCGCGCGTCCTTGCTCGAGCCACTCGACTGCAGTCTCTGGTAAGTCTGAGTCAAGGGCCGCCGCCGCCGCCTCCCGCACCACACCAGCACCTTTGACTAGTTCACGGTAGCGGTCTGTAAGAGAAAGGCCAGCCCATGCAAGCTGAGGAATTATACCAATAGCTGTGGAATATGCATCAAGGAGTGAGTGGTGGCCCAAGCGACTAGCACAGAAAACCCATTCATAGGAGGCTTGAAGTCGAGTGGCAGAGGGGCCCATAATAGCAAGGGCAGCACACGAATACTGCGAAATTGCATCCTCGAGGTCACTGACTTCACCCAGGCGCTTGAAACGAGTCCGTAAGGCAGTACCGAGGTTGTTGAGACGGCCAGGTTTGTCAGGGTGGTGATCAGGGGTGAGCTCAACAGCATCCCGGAGCCTTGTAATCGCATCCTCGAGGTCACTGATGTCACCCAGGCGCTCGAAACGAGTCCGTAAGGCATTACCGAGGTTGGAGAGATAGCCAGGTTTGTGAGGGTGGTGATCAGGGGTGAGCTCAACAGCATCCCGGTGCCTTGTAATTCCATCCTCGAGGTCACTGACTTCACCCAGGCGCTTGAAACGAATCCGTAAGGCATTACCAAGGTTGGAGAGACGGCGAGATTTGTCAGGGTGGTGATCAGGGGTGAGCTCAACAGCATCTCGGTGCCTTGTAACTGCACCCTCGAGGTCACTGACTTCTCCCAGGCGCTCGAAACGAGTCCATAAGGCATTACCGAGGTTGTTGAGACGGGCAGGTTTGTCAGGGTGGTGATCAGGGGTGAGCTCAACAGCATCCCGGAGCCTCGTAATCGCATCCTCGAGGTCACATAGCGCCCCGAGATGGCCATACCGATAAAGGAATGCTATACCAAGATTTGACAAACTTGCAAGATACCGGCAGTCCCAAAATGAACTCGACCGGACTGATTGTTCCAGTGCCAATATTGCCTGTTGAACGTCCTCGATGTCACCGGAGCGTTTGAACTGGTGTAGCAGGTGGACACCCATTTCAAACGCATCCATGTCTGTAACTCCTGGCCCAAAATCATGTTCAGGGGGTGAAGCGTCTTCCATCCGAACATGATCCATCATATATTGTGCATGCAATTGGATCATGAAGACAGCCGCTCGCCTCTCATGACTCTCTGAAGGGGCAAGGTCTATTGTCTCATGCAACAATGCCTCGGCTTGCGCCGCATCCGATTCTTGTCTTTCCTTTTTGAAGCGTGCAAAATACGCCGTAGCCAATTGGATCAATGTGGAAGGTCGGTCAACGTGCCCGACAGGACGAGCAACAAGTGCGTCGCAATATAAGCCAATGGAGATGTCGAAGGAAGGACTGACGTCGTCAATCTGACAGCGGATGGATTTTGCCATGGCGAGGTTTGACTGGGCGGCTGCGCGACAAGGATGTTCCAGCGGGCAAAGACGCAACGCATGTTCAAATTCTTCGATAGAACGCTCAAGGTCTCTTTGTTCCCCGTGCTTTCGGTAACGTGAGAGAGCGCTGTGACCTTTGTTCGTAGCATCTACTACCTGATCTTCTGACTCGATGGTCGACTGTGGGCATAAATTATAACACGATGGTGCCTGGACTGATCGCATACTTACAGAATGAGGATGGGGGTCGACGACTCTTGGCACCAATGATTCACCGTATCTGTGTCTCCCTTTACTGATGGCCACTAAAAGGGATGAACATGGGGATACGACATCCCCATCTTTTGGAAACAAGCTGAGCGCTGCCATGGTATAAGTCTCCAACCCATACAGAAAACCTTTTACTCACGAAGGCTTTGCGCGCTGTATTCCAGTAGTTGCTTGACAGTAATCGTCAACTTTCGCAGCTGCTCCCCGCATCCAAGCGTTGGCTGTAATTCGAAGGATGCATATATCCTGATGCCAACCGTCGCAGACGGATCGGATGGTCTTCGGCTCTTATTAGAACGAAAGAGAGGACGA
Source organism: Austroboletus olivaceoglutinosus (assembly GCA_038093615.1). Lineage (NCBI taxonomy): Eukaryota > Fungi > Basidiomycota > Agaricomycetes > Boletales > Boletaceae > Austroboletus > Austroboletus olivaceoglutinosus. The sequence continues at coordinate 3,563 of JBBPSN010000682.1, read as the reverse complement.
GAAAGGAAATCTTACATTGGGATCTGCCCATCCCACTCGACGATGTCACTGTCCACCGACACGCGTTTGTTCTCTGTTCTCCATTCAAGACCACTGTGATACACAACAGAATAGAAGCCAGCAGGGATTCGTCTAAGACCGAGTGCAGCGTCTGTCACCCGAACATCTGCGTTGACATTAGCAAAATAGGCGAAATGTGTGGAGATATGAACTTCGCACTCGTAATAATCATTTTTTCGCGCTCATCTGTCTGCACTACGGGAGAGGCCGGGGAAGGGGGCGCGTCCTGCAGCTGGTCTTCACTTGCGGCCGGTTGTTCGTTTTCGTGATTTTCATAAACAAGGTGAAGGTCAAAGAGTCTTTCGGTGTTTCGCATCTTCGAGAATGAGAAAATGAGATATCTGGCTGTGGGGAGGAAGATACCCCAGGCATGCTTTGATGGTCCATTTCGCTAGCGTCCACAGCAAGCGTTGCACTAGTAGTAGCTGTATCACCACGTTGTTCAAACGTTGTCGCTGCGCGGTGGAGAAATGGAAATGTGGACGCCAACAGCGAAAGAAAGAAGAGAACGCAATGTTCGCCCTCTGCCCAGAGCACCATTGGTGTTGCTGAAATTCCACTCTGGCTGTGTCTAACGTAAGACTCCTAGGAAAGCGGCTGATGATCTATGAGATCTGAATTGAATTGAAGGGTGGTGGCATCACAGCGCACAGCAAGTTCGTAAGCCACAGCAAGTGGGCCAATATGAGTTAGATGACGAAAGCTGTAGAGTGACTCGGGTCGGTCCGTTTGTAACAGAAATGTTCCATTTTTCAAGCGTCTGATGGCACAGTTGTTAATGAACAGCCAGATCCCAATTTCATTCCAAGATGTGCCAGACATACCTATAGTGCTGGTAGGTGATCACCATCGAAGCGTGAAGTTTGCGGGAGATTTTCAACTCGCTTGAAACGCCGGATCAAGACAGGGATGCGCAAGGAAAGGCTAGTCCTACTACTAGTCACTAGTAGTCCCACGCTCGAGTGGACTTTCGACATATCATCTTGTCCGCTGCAAGTACACCGTTTTATATTGCAGGATGAACGCATGCCTGAAAAACGTTGGTCGACATCGCGACTAGAACGAACACACCCACTTTTTCAACGAAAACTTGGACAGATCGACCTTGTCCTCGGGGACCGTGATCAAATCGACCAACTGGCCCATTTCCGTTTGAAACGTCGTCTACCGCGCACGATCAGTATGTTCGCACCTCTACCCATCCCCACATGTACGCACATCGTGAAACAATTCCAACAAGTGCACGTAATACGGCTCACCCGGGAAATATTATTGAGCAATTAGTAAATCGCCCCCTCGAGCATGAACGATTCATTGATCGCGATCGGCCCGACGCCCACGACACATGATTGATTGATCCATCATGTCGTCCGAGACGAGGAAAAAGGCTTGTAGCTACTCAGGAGTCAGATCCAACCAACCAGCGAGCGAGAGAAGGCGAAACACACCGGCTCGATGCACCACCCCAACAGCGCCGACTTGAAGTACTCGTCGTCGGTCAACGCCCGGCCCTTGAGAATCTCGACCGAATCCACGACGCTCATGCCGCGATTGTACTTCCCACCCGGTGCGTTGAAATCGAGGTTCTAGGAAAGATGGCTTGCACCAGGGAGCAGGGATCGATGTGAGGACGTACACGACGGTACCACTCGACGGCCTCGAGGGGCATGTTCTCCGTCTTCATGTGATCGATGAGATCATCTCTTTTCTGAATCCTTGCGCGCATAATTCGTGTTCAGCACCGCTCGCTGCTCCGACGTCACCGCCGACAGCGCGACGTTGATACACCACGAAATTTTGTTGTCAACAATGTCTGACCCGATCTTGCCAATCTGCTCCGGAGTCCCAGCATAGTCCAAAAAGTCGTCCTGAATCTGGCAAGATTTACTGCGCGACAGCGTACGGCTCGACAGGCTGCCCGTCGACCTCGAATGATTCTGAGATGCCGCAGAACCGCATGCGCATGGCGAGTCCGACCGAAAGGTAAAAGCTATAATACGCCGTATTGTATCGCGCAATGAACGCATGTCTGTGGCCAACACGAACAAATGGGTCACGTCGATGTCAAGGACAGAAAAGTCAATCAGAAACCCACTTTTCAAATGAGAACATATTCAAACCAACACGATCCTCGGGCGCAGTGAGTAAATCGACCAACTGGCCCATTGCCGTTTGCAGTGTGGTCTACACGTTCGTGTCTGGCGCGTCAGCATCAAATCGCAACCATGTGCCACCAACGCAACGCACGTCGTGAAACAGTTTCAACACATGCACGTAGTATGGCTCGTTTCAAAAGTATTTGAGTAAATGGTAGATGGCGCCTTCGAGCATGGCTGAATCGTTGATCGCAATGAGGCCTACCCCGTCGACAACAACAAGGCCGTCCACGGCGTGTGAAAGGGTGGTCCATTATGTATCTGCAACGAGGAAAAAGGCATGTAGCTGACAGAGGTACGGAGGAGAGGATTAGGATAAGAGTAAAGAGACAACGAAACGCACCAGCTCGATACACCATCCCAACGATGCCGTCTTGAAATTCTTGTCCTCCGTCAATAGCCGCCCTATCAAAATCTCGACCGGGTCCACGACACTCATCCCGCGGTTGTACTTTCCGCCAGGCAGGTTGAACTCGAGATTCTGTTTGGGAAAAGAGGCATGATGAGAAAAGGAAAGGCAACGTCGATACACGAACAGGACGGTACCACTCGACAGCTTCGTCCGGCATGTTCTCCGCCTTCATGTAATCGACGAAGTCATCTCTTTATTGTTCAAATACACCCTCATACTGTTGACGTTTTGCTGCTTGAGACCTGGCGAGGCATCGGTATCGTTGGAGAAGATGTTTGCAGGGGTCCGTAATGGGGGCAAGTCACCAGCAACAATGGTTTGTTGGACGAGGGGGTTTGAATAAATGGTGTGTTTGTGGTTTGGGTGCCACCCATAGTACGTCCACCTTTGCCCGAAGTTCTCGCATACGCACACTGTTGCACCATCTTGCCTTACCACTTCACTCTTCCTTCAAGTCCACACGGACGTGTGCTCCCCTGGTAGTTTCCTGCACCTCGTTGTCTCTGTCGCCACCTCGCAACTCTGTATGTCTAGCCCGCCCTCACCAGCTTGCCGCCTCGCCTCTCCCCGTGCCTCCATTCACAGGACACTACACATGTCCTCGCTCCTCACGGCCACGCCTTCTCTGGGTCTCTCCCTCACACTCCCTGCTCTCGTCGTTTGTCACTGCGGCTGCATTTCCGCTGCTCGTTTGTTTTTCACGAGAGTACAACAAAGTAAGTACTCTAGTGACAAGTTATTCCACTCACGATCGTCTCCCTTTGGGGGTAGCATACATAGTTCGTCCTCACGTTTTTTTGTCTCAGGCAGTCTCGAATATCTAGCTAGGACCAAACAATTCACGATGGCCTACCATCTGTGAAAAAGACAAGGACCTACCTGCGTGAGCCCCGTCCACACCTTTTTGACAAGCGTCTCGCTCTACATATCCGCCT
>JBBPSN010000680.1:0-11987 GCA_038093615.1 Austroboletus olivaceoglutinosus | reverse complement strand
TGATGTGGATATTTTGGAACCCCGGCCGCTCGCCGGTTCGATAAAGCACTTACTAGTCGCTCTCTTCAAGCGTCTCGCTCGTTTGCAACCTTTTAATACGTTTCCTTTTCGTGCACGTTCGTTTTGCACTTTTTTTCTGATTTTTCTAATTTCGTTGGTGTTCATGGGAAGTGTATGCAATGAATCGTCGTGATGACTCGATCATTCTTTTTCTTGCCATAGAAAGATGTATGTAGGCGACGACAAGTGCATACAGGAATGGTCAGGTCGATTCAGATGATTATTAAGTACAATGAGGAACGCTATAATATCTGAGAGTACATCAAGGGGAAAACATACTATGTAGCAGTGGTCACCGATCGACGAACAGAGTTTGCACATTTAAAGTCTTCTTCGGTTAGTTGCTCCCCTCGGAGAATTCTACCCATATGAGTCTTAGCAAAGGATAGGCCTCTCCTACGAATGACAAGCAACGTCAACACCAGAGGCACCTGCGAACCGGCGAACACATTTTCAAACTTTTGCAGGAGATCGACGGGGATAAAATTTCGCCAAATCGCTGTGTGAATAGTCTGTGGTATGTCGCGGTTCTGTACGTCTATGAAACGGCATAATCGGATATATGACTCGTAGTCTTTGAGATAGAGTTGCCCGGCAAACAGATTCAGCTGTTCGACCAGCTCCCAAGGTGGCGTCCAATTCTTGGGAACAGGGGGGATCGAGTAGAACGTGAGATCGTCGGCAGGTCTCATGCGCTCGGACGTGCGGGGTGTATACACGTGGAGATGGACATGTTCGCTAAGCCTGATGAGCGGCATCAAGCGATCCGCTTCGAATGGACTCAGAAGCACGAGGACTCGATCGCCATCCTGTTTTCCAGAGAGAACCCACTGCACAGGGCGTAGATACGGATCCATGTTCCCTTCGCATGAATCGGGGTCGACCGTCTTGCAGAAGTCTGAAGTTGCAAGGATAAATCGACTCCAGCCATATGCGTTTTTGGTAGCTGCAGAGCTCCCTTTGAGAGCGGCAAGGACAGGCTGAAAGGCGCCGTCAGGATGGATTTCAGGTAGGACACCAGTCTCCACAAAGGAAACGACGTCTGGATGAAGGAAGTGTTTTGCTGGCCTTGCTTTTGGGGGCCGCTTCTTCACTTCTCGCTCTCGCTCAATCTCTCGGCTGACTTCTCTTTCTTGTTCTTCCTCCATCTGTGCCGCTGAAAGTCGTAGAACCCCAAGTTCCCTGCATTGTTCCTGGATATCGGGATAGTAATCGAGGACAGACAAGTCGCTCGCCGAACTGCTGTTTTGGAATGGTGCGTAGAGATCGGCCAGCGGTTTGAGGTCTGGTTGAAGCCATGCGTCCGATAGTTGCTGTCGCATATGTTCCGGGTCGAACCATGCACCGGGCATTTGTTCTGCGGCGTGTTTGTCGCTGCAGAAACGGGACCAAGCATCATATCGGGAGCTGTGATTGATGCCTTGCTGCGCCCAGTAAGGAGCTCGTTGCAGAGTATCGGTCCAGGTCTGGTGTATCGACCAGCGCAAAATATCTGTGACAGTGATCTGGCTCGAACCATTCTTCCCTGCGACAGTACGGATCCCAAGATCCACTTCAAGAGGTACAAGAAACATGACAGAGTGGCCATTACCGAGCTTGCGCATCCGCATACAACCTACGCGAAAGAAAACGAAGAAGTGGTAAGTCCGTCGTTCGAATAATGCAGCGCTGCTTTCGCACCTTGGACTAGGCGGTCTTTTGTAACCTTGGGTCCAAGCGTGACCGCAGCTCGGCAGCCACGAGGCAGCTTGAAATCGGTTCCCCGCGTGTGGGCGTCGTCTAGATACACGACGCAACGTTCCAGCAGTTGAGCAAGAGGCGACGACATAAGAGACCGACAGGCACCATCTTTGGTAAGTACCATCGGTTCATCGGCCTCGTTAAAATAGACAGCCCCATCAGAATCAAAGCTAAGGTCTAGCCACGCCTCAGCCAGCTGGTAGTTGGACAAATCCAGTACTTGTGCCCCAACGTCGAGGAGAACGTGGATCTTGTACCGCTGCTGGACCAATACTTCAAGAAGTTCGCGTGTGGTTCGTCGTTTGCCGTTTGGATGAAATAATGGCGTGTAGAAATTGTTTTCGGGCTGAAGAAGACGAGAAAGCACCCTGGCATTGCTCCCCTTTTGATGCTCGAGTTCATGCTGAGTTATAGATGTGGGTAACAGATATTGACCATCATTAGTACCCGAAAATCCTGATAGGCTTAGTTCAGCCACGTAACCTGAGAATGAAAATTCCGGATCACTCACCGGTCGTCGGACGTTCTCGTATCTCTGCTAAATCCCAGCTAGATGCAACAACTTTCCATGGAAACTCTTGCGCTTCCTTAGGGAACACGACTCGCGAAAGGTAAAAATCCACCGCTCCTTGATTACGTGCGAAAAAGGGAAATATGTATTTGTTCCACTGCTCCGAGGACTTGATTTCGACGTTGCTGAGATCCCGAATAAGATCGGGAACAGAGGTAGGTTCATGATCTTCGAGCCATTTTGCATATTCGACCGATGGGTAATCCTGTTCGTGTAGAACTTCAAAAGATGTCCTCAACTGGTCTTCCGTGAGGCCACCGTAGTAATACGACAGACAAGTGAGCACAATTGCAACGTCTGGGTGCCCAAACTCGGCTCTAGCTGATGGTACGTCCTTGGCTCGATAAGGGACGGCAAGTTTAGTGCGCTCCAAAGAAAGGCCATAATCGACACGCCACCTTCGCTCTACCAGTGCAAACAAGAGAATATTGCATGCTAAAAGGCCACGGAGGAGCAATAGACCATTCCAGAGACCCGTTCGTCGACCATATTCCTTCACCATGCTTGCATACTGTTTGGAGACATTCTTGGAAAATATAAAATCACGAATTGCTGCACGAAGTTGTCGGTTACAGTCAATGTCCCGAAAGTTGAAATTAGGAAGGTGTCCCTTCATTATATCAGACTCGAGGAGGAGCATCAAGCGTTGGCTAACGTCGGAGGCATGCAAGATGCGAATGCGCGGAAACGATCCGGGTGTGCTGCGTTCGCAGTCTATTGCGCCAGGGAGAACACCTGTAAGGTAAAGTGCATATTTCTTTACTATCCTGAGCACCTGTTGAATGATCGTCCATCGATCAGGAGATCCTTCCATATGTTGTTGCTCGCCAACGGTGTACATAAGTTGGAAACGGGGATGGAGGACGTCATCGCTTTCATCTATGATATCTCGAGCACGAGAATCAACCCATCTTTGAAGTTCGAGAAGCGTACAACGCGGATCACTGTCGGAGTTTCGATGTGGATCTTTTTGCAGCAGTAAATCCACAGTGCTCAACTTGAGCGACAAGACATGGTCGGGTTGGACTAGCAAAATGCCACGGCTGTGCATGCATTCAGATAGAAGTTCGTGCATGGTATCGATCTCCTCTGTGCTATATCCGCCTGTGGGGGGGCGGGAGAATGATAGGTGGTATATTGGTCTATTAACGAGCCCACCGAGACGATTGACCAGCAGTCGGAACATTTGAACCATCAACGGTTTAGGGACGATGACGCGGACAAGTTGATTGCCATCTGCGAGAGCGACAGCCGATATAGGGAGAATCACGGAAGATTTCCCTTCACCCATGTTGACTTGCGTTGTGGTGTTCTGTCCAGATGGCGGGTTGATCACAGTATTCACTCCAACGTCTGCTTGAATTCCACGAATCAAGAAGTTTCCTTGCACCTGAGACAAATGCAAAGTAAATTGTCAGTAGAGATATACATTCATTCACGGGCATCGTACCTGGACTAACAGCCAGTCCGGATATTCTACAGCGCTCCAACCGTCACACCCCTCATTCTCTAATTCTCTCGATAACTCTTCCTCCTGTTCATCCAAGGCAAGTTGAAGCAATCTTCGAGAACGCTGGAATCGCACCAGGAGCAGTGCTAGCGATACCAGGCATTTCTTCCAACCATTGGAAAGCTTGATTCGTGAGATGGATGCTAGACATCCAAGTAGAATATCTGGCGTAACTCCGGGTGTCCATGAGCTAGACCGCTGGTGAACCGCGGCCTGTGCAGGGGGGTCGTACAATGGGGAAAGCTCATTCCGCAGTATCACCAAAGCGTCAGTGTAACCAATTCTGCACTCCTTATAATGTTCCCAAATTTCCTTATTGGATGGTCTTCTAGTCGTTCTTCTCGATAAGCATGAGAAATCTTGAGCGCATTGTGAGCTGACATGAAGACAGGTGATATATTGTTGTTGGAACTTATTCTCATTGACGTTAAATGAGGAGAGTAATTGATCCAACTTGTCAGGACCCTCCCGGGATGCGTCAGAGTCGGATGAGGGCTTCTTGTGGATGGCATCATCGCGTTCCAATTGACTCGGGGCCGGTAGCTCCGGCGGAGAGCGATCGCGAAGTAACTGGTGTAGCACAGGTTGCCGATAGTAGATTTGAAAATATGGACCGCTGGACGGTTGTCGTGGTGGTTCGGCGAAGTTCCGGCGACCACCAAGTTCCATCAAGCGACGAGTCACATCTTCTTTGAGCTTGAGGTTGCGGTAACAACGAGAAAGGTGTGGTGTCAGCTCAGCACGCAGCTTTCCCACGTCAAACGAAGATGCATCGTACAACGTCGCTGGTGCAGTTTCGAATGGCCAAGCCCTGTACAAGTCACGCACCATATCGTTTACTATGTAGTCAAGCCACGCCTTTTCAGGGAGTAATGCGCCTGTACAACAATCTTTTAAAATATCCGGGGAAGGGTTCCATCCATCCAAGGGTGAGCATTGATCGTAACGTGGTGGATCCTGGAATGGAAATCGCTCTGCTAGTGCCATTAGAATTGAAAGGAAGATCGGCTGATTGTGTCGATTTTGGTTGGTGTATGCTATTATGGGGAGTAGAAATAGCAGTCGAAATTGTTGGCGTTCTTCAGGACATTCATGGAGGAAAGCATGCATCTGGACGACTGACAGCTCCAACTCGTCATTTTGGGACCACCACTTGTGAGATGTACCCCACCGAAGACAAGCATCTGCTGCAGTAATTAATGGCGGGAGATGGTTGGCATTGATCCATGGAGTATCTGCAGGTGCGTTATAACCTTGCTGCGACTCTTGACCTTCCCTCGTCTTGATGAGCAAATGGGAGATAGCAAGAGATATGGTGTAAGCAAGCTCGTCACGCTCCCATGGTTCGGAGGGCTGGTCATCGAATGACCTCGGCACAGGTCCAACAACCTCGGATGGAAATAGATATGCAGTTTGAAGCGCACGGGGGACATCCAGGAAAGGTCGCCATTCAGGAGGAGCAGATCCACCGATAGAGAGGAATCTCTCTCTTTCAACATGATATCTGATCTCTTCCATGGCGAACTGGAGTTGAGGATACAACCTGTAATCAAAAGAAGATAGGCATTCAAGTCCTTCGCCGCAGATGTCAAGCCCCATGATTGACCGACTTCCAGCCGACTGTAATAGACAAAGTGCTTCGTGGATACCTGTTTTACCCGTCAATGGATCAGGCATCCAATCAACACTAGTTTCAGCATGTAGTTGCGCAAGGTATTGCCTGCTCCTCCAGCTGCCATCCCCTACCAAACAACCAAGATCAGTGTCGACACGATATGCATGGCATGTGAGTCGAAGCCTGGGATCATTTTTGGCTAGCTGCCGAACCAGTGCGTTGATTGTGATGTGAACATGCTGGTCATGTGGTTTGCGACAAATTAGACCTTCTGGTATAATGACACATCTATGCATGAGTTCCTTCTGAACCTGCATCTTTGGTCGGAGAACAAGTTGGTTGTCTAAACCGAATAGTGTTCCAACACATGGGTTCTCCGAGTCGTCGTAGACCATGTTTTTGAAATCACGAGACTCCAGCTCTCCGTCCTCATTTATGAAAAATGACAGGCCATAGCGGAGGAGAATGACAGAGAGTCGTCGATCCGACAAGGATTGAGAGATGTCGATGGGTAATGTGGTAACGATCAGAGTTTGGGGGTCATCGAGACGATTTAGGCAATTCGAGACCATGGTATACGTCGGGCTTCGCATGTCCACGAGCCACTCATAGCCTTTGTATACACGATATTTTCCAGGCCGACAATCAATCCTCCAATTCTCAGAGGACTCCTCCCAACGCTTTTTGTGTGGCCGCATCTCGATTATGGATGTCCTCAGGTTCAACCAATGGACGTGACCTGAGATAATACTTCTCGGAAGATCTCCCTCCAGTATATGCTGGGGAATCACCTCGAAAAAGTCATCCGAACCTTTGGGTTGTGCCCGAATCACTAGATCATTGTCTCGCAGTGCAAAGTGAACCTGTACATATTTTGGTTTCACAAATTCAAATCTGTCGATTCAAAAACACTTACTTGATTCCCATGGACCATAGCCAATGAAGAATAATCCATTCCTGGGAGATCAGATACCACTACAAGAAAACGTTGCTGCAAAAATAGGTGTTGACCCGATACATCATCAAAATAGCAACATATGCATACATCACCAAAGAGCTGTCTGTATATTGGCTTTCTCCTGATTTCATCCGGCAATCCATCTATTGGTTTATTGTCCACCAAAAGTGTCCCATCAAGCAGGTTTAGATGCAAAAATTGTGACTGCCTGCTATCGGTAGCTGCAGTTTCGCAGGTTAACCAATGAGAACTTGGATGTGGCAACGGCCTCCACATTCGTGGACCTGGACGATAGCCCGACCAAACGTTACAAACTGCCAAGTCGATGCCTTGATTCGATACATCAGCTTCAATAATATCTCTCAAACCACGCTCAAGAGTAAGTGAGAGGCGATGATCCCGCTCAAGGAGCAGTCTTGAATATTCGGAAATGCCTGATAAATTGGTATCATTGAGTGTCATGGTGGAAAATTATACATACTTTGTAGATTGGTAGGGCTATTTGCATGTACGAGGATAGCACAAAAAAGTAGGACAGCGATATCCTCTGTGGAGCAAATCAATTTGTGGATGACATCTTGGTCAACATCAAATGAGCTTCGGCACGTGGCAGCCAAGTCGCGTAAGTGGTCTTTCCGTTCGATATTTGTTGGTGCCATCGTCAGATCATACGACAGCTCCCGTACCCAGTGGAAGACCCTCCTTCGTACAAGCTGAAGAAGTTTGATGGCTCGCTCTGAGATCTCTGCACACGGGCTCGATGCAAACAAACGGGTGAGCAACAAGGTGATGGTGTTCATTATCACCCCGTCCTGGGAATGACATGCAACATCCAGGAGCAAAATCTCAAGCTCGTCCAGAAGGGAACAGCAGAAGGATGATTCTCGGAGCTCCCGATGCCACACCCAGTCAGCTGTATCAGAGTCAAATGGTCCAACTTGTGACGTCGCCTTAGCAAGCAGGAAGTAAACGTCGTGATGACGAAAGTTGAGGGTTCTACTGCGTAGCTCCTGCAATATGTTAACCCATTGTATTGATCCACCGCTCCGCAGGTGTCCAAAGGCAATGAATTCGTGAAACGGGAGATTAGTGGGGCAGTCCACATGAGCAGCCAGAACGTAGTTGGAAGTGTGCGACGTTGCATTGATGTATTGGTTCAGCCCTTTATTAGTTGGAAACCGATAGGAAAAGCTGGAGTGAGGTCGTTGCATGAAAACATCGGTGTTCTCCGGGCCAAAACAAATGAGGTAAACTCGGTTTGTAGTTGGTGATTTCCATTTCTCGGGCACACCAAGGGAACCTTGCACGATAAAAGTGTCGGCAGTCATGTCTTGTGTGGAATTATGAGAGGGAAAAAGGTTTAGAAGGCGGACGATGCCAATACACGAGTTATGAAGAAATTCTTGACAGCGTAGTTGGAATATGGCAGTAACCTTGCGCAAACGCTGAGTGCGTACATATTCCAAAATGAAGTCCAGATCCCCATGGTTGACATCCGCGGGGTCTTGGGAAAAATTGGACCGGCCAGGAAGAAGATGAAGGTGACGAGCAGAGATATGCTGGTATGCACGACGAAAACGTTGTAGGTTCCTAGCTTTACCAAAAAGTGCTATATGCGGAAACACTCTTTGAATGCTGGGAGTACAGTCGAAAAGGATATGAACTTTGCCGACCAATCTGTCAAGTGCAAGCCAAAGTTCGATTCCCGTCAAAAGCATGATAGAGACATTTTCTGGATTCTTGTATTTGTCGAGTGCAGTCGATAGATATTTGTTCATCAAAATCCCGACCTGGACACATGCCTGGTCCACGTCCACCACGCCAGTAATCCAATCGTCTATTTCCCGCTCCACTGCCCGCTCAACGTCATAGAGGGTGACATAGGGGTCAACATGACATGCTTCCTCGAAAAATGATCCGTCCAAAGAAAGAAATTCGTCAAGACCACCACGGGGAAGGTATTTGGGGTGGAAGGGAGATCGGCTGGATTGCCCATGATAATTCGTCAGGGATCTACGAATATACTCTTTACTCCGTCGAAGCGAGCGTTGAGTATCTTCGTCGAGATCTAACTGCCAAGGTTGCCACGGTAGAGGCGCAGGTTGTGTAGCTTCTATCATATTCCATCTCGTTTTGAGGGTTTCCTGGAGAGAGCGACTGGTCCGTGCTACCAAGCGCCGGAGCCCGTCTGGGGAAGATAAACCGAGTTTTCCTGAGCGTCGGACAATTTTGCAGAAGATAGCGTAAAGTAGATGGCTAGAAAGATTTGCATCCACAGCGTCCATCGCAAGATTGCACATGAAATGCAACATGAACACCTTGTAGCAGGTACGTCCCAAACTGTTCGGTTCGAGGGATATCCAAATCGCGACCTTGATCAGAAGCCAAAGGAAGGATCGATGCTGATACCGATGTTTATAATGGGAGTGGAGGCGTCTGATAATATGTGGTTGAACCTCAGTTGTGCGGCCAACTCCTCGTAAGATGGCGTTAAGTAACTTGGGAAAATCATCCTGCCGGAGCAGGAAATTTGCGAGTTCGGACTGGAAGCAATCGTTATGGAACACCTTGTCTGGAATCTCAGCGGCCCAATCCAGATGTAAGCCTCCGGGTATTTGGCATCGGAAGGACTGGTACAGAATATAGTGGTTCTGCTTTGTGAAGAGATCCGCAGCATCTTGACGTCTGTTAAAAAATAGTAGAGTATCTGTCAATTGTCAGCGCTTCAGCATTGGTATGTAGAACATTTAAATTTACCTCCTAGTTCCATCCCACGCAGCTGGGAGATGGAAACCTTGTCCAGGGCAAAACCCTCAGGGCGGAGGAAGGTTTGCAAGTTGTCTAACATTCTTGTGACACGGCGCCACTGAGGCTTGAGAGCGTCGTCGTCGATTTCACTGTGAGCATGCACAACAGCACACACTGCACGAGAGAGGGACGGGCATGCGTAATGAAGCATACTGGATTCTTCCGGGAGAGGGGCGGGCAGAAAGACATGCCAAATAGCGCACTCGAATTCAGCACTGGTACACTCCCATTGGCAGTGTGCTCTTTTAAAGTTGGGGGGATGAGAAGCAGAACTAGGCATGGAAGATATGGTGGTCATAGATATTGCGTAACTTGCTTGTGTGCTGGTGGTTGAGACGTACAGTTCGAGTTGGACGTTGTCCAGTGGCGTACTACAAAACCGCAGTGGTGAAATCTGATAAGACAGTCCTTCGAGCGCCTAGGTTTCCCAAAACTGAAAAGCCTTAAAAGTTCATCTAGTTCCAGCTTCTTGGACAGGTTACGTTCCTAGCAGACAAGAACCCTCTCCTACTACGTGGTGACCGCTGTCTGGCTTCCCGAAAACCTGTCTTTTTTGTTGTTTACACAAGTCCCATGCAGTACTCGCCCATATTACAGGCTGACAAAAAAAAGAATAATAAAATTAAAGAGAAAAAAAAGCCAGCCACACGAAATGAACGGGTCCTGTTCTCTAGTCGATGATGCTCAACTCCCTAGTGCGTGTTTTTGCAAACTCGTCCTTGTACGTGTTCCAGATTCTGCTAGCACGATCGGGGTCAGAGGTCGAGGTCGTCGCGAGCGTGAACGTACCGGGTAAGCTCTTCGATGTAGAGCGTTTGCACGTGCGTCAATTCTTCGATCGACGGTCTGTCACATTGCTTGATGTGTATTGGCCGGCCAACTATGGTGGTGTCAGGGTCAAAGGCGCGGCGTGGCGAGTCGCGACGTCACTCACTAACGGATACGATCCTGCGGCGATAGGGCATCAGCCCCAGGTTGTCTATACAGGACGTCAGTCCGTCCGCAACAAGTCTGCTCGGGCACGCGAGGCGTACAGTTTAATAACCCACGTCCATGGAACAGTGGGAGGGTGAATCCAAACATGCTTTGGAACTTCTTTTGCAAGGTGTGAATGGTTGTTCCCTTTTCGTTTGGCATTTGCTCGTATATCTAGAAAAAAAGGAGGGATTGACTCAGGATGATCTCTGTCCAACTGAAATCCGCACGTCGTTTTCCCCAAAGGAAAACACAGGTACCAAATCAGCACTGCAAGACGAATGAGGGACGAGACATCTTGATTTATGAAAGCAACCAAACGCACCCGTGTTGAATCGCAATCTTGATGAAACCCAGCCTGCAGGTTTCGAACCATGAACACGAACGTTGATATCGACTACGTCGGCGTACCTCCTCCTCAACGTCAAGTCTGCCGTACCTGGGCGGGCACTCAAGCTTTCTGCCGCACCGCCAACCACGATAGTGATGGCCTGCCCTGCGCCACGTTTCAAGATGTTGGAGCACGATTGCTTCGAGACGCTGCTGATCCCAAGGGCCATGAGTATTTCGCGATAAAAAGGTACGTTGAAGTTGTTTGTGAGTGTAAGAAGGTGCGGTTTGATACCTGGAAATGCGAGGGAAAACCCAGTAGCTATTGCACGGGCTCTCAGCGTACGATCCTACGAGAGGACGATGGAATAACCTTCTGTTGCAAACGTGGCCATAGCACCCCTACGAAAAACACATTGAAAGGCTGTTTTAAATTAAATGAGTTACTTACATTCCAATGATTCCTAGTAGAGACGGACTGGTCAGTCATGGGCTGGCAGGATCGCTGCCATTTCAGACGCACCATGCGGATGATAACCAAACACGTATGGTCGATCCGCGGGTAAATCGCATTCCTTAACAGTGCTTGGGTCAAACACTTTTACTTTTGAAATACCCAAGTGTCGACTCACTTTCATGAATCTGATGGCATTCCATGGACAATTAACAACTGCAAGCATGACGTGTTTCTGGAGACGCACGATGCGGGATAATACTCTGCAAAGTACTGCCATATTTTTAAAGAGCGAAACCACGGGCTCAGCCTCGTGCCGTGCTCTGGACATTTGTCAATCCAGTGCATCCATGCGAGATAAATAGCGAGGAATGGCCAAAGTGCTGGAATCGAACTTGGAGCAAGCAAGGTGAGTCGAGCATCGACGCAAGCGAACACCGTCGCACCATAGAATGAGAAAAAGAAAGATGGAATTGACGAGCAAGGTGGACCAGGTAGCGACGGCCATTGTTTGCAACCTGCGCCGGCGGGGTATCTTGGTTGGTACGAAACTGAAACCAACCATTTGAGTTATCTGTACAAGGGAACGGGGCGAGAGAAGGTCTCAACTCGATCGAGGCATGTAGGGCGGCGACAGGGCGCAGCGGGGTGAACGTTAATTCGGATAATCTTTCACGTAACGCTGAGGCGGACAAAGTTCGAGTCGATGCAGACAATGGGTGACCGTGGTCCATGGCAGGCGTCGTCGGGGGAGGTCGAGGAGGACAAGGAAGAGGACGCTGACAGATTGCAAATGCGTGTTTCACTTTGTCAAGTTGCCAGCCTCGCCATCTCTTCCTCATTCAAAATCACGTGACAAATTGTCATCACCCGTTCCGGTCACGCCGATCCTTTCGGGCCATGTCCACCGTCGTCAACGTCGTCCTCGTCTCCCCAGACACCCGCTCAGAGCGCAGGTTCGACCTT
>JBBPSN010000675.1:0-12051 GCA_038093615.1 Austroboletus olivaceoglutinosus | reverse complement strand
GTGCAGCCGTTCATGGATTATACGAATACTTGACTCGCAACGAAATATTGTTCAATCGCTTCAAGACGCTTCCAGATACTCCCCCATATTACGCAAAATTTTGTTCCATTGTCCAAAGTTCAGGTACCGGCAAATCGAGAATGTTAACCGAAGTAAGTGATTCGTGGTTTTTTTTGCACACATCGACGGTAATCGAATCAATCTTAGTTGTCCAAGCGGGGTGTTCTAGTGATCTACATGAACCTGCGCTCGGAGGATGACCAATCGGGATTTCCTCTACGGGATGCGATCCCCACACAAATCCTGTCCGTATTCCCCGATCAGGGATATGTGTATAAGGTTATCTGCAATGCGTTCTTTGTCGCTCTTTTCAATACAATCGCGGAGTGTCTCAAACAGACAGATGATATGGCGAGTTGGATCCGCGACATGTGCAATATGAAAGTGCACGAAGTCAGAGACAAATTCTTCCAAATGCTCGATAAAGAATACAAGAAGGTAATTAATCCTTGTTCGGCAACGTGGAATTGAGTTGACCATATACTGTAGGTTTATGTTAGATTCCTTCGTGTCCTCCTCAGAAAACACAGTGCGACAGCTAGCGGGATCACGGTCGCGGACAATGATGATATTACTCATCTGGTTAAGAAGCTCGGTGGGCTCACGCTCTCTGGTAACTATTTCATCTCGCATCCCAGGAGCCTCCGAGTAACCGTTGATCAACCCCAGTAACGAATCCCGACGACGATCAATCTTACGATTCGAGTCTCTTCAATGCATATAAATGCATGAATGAATGCCTGGAGAAGGTCTTTGGTCGCGATGCCAATAAACCCAGATTGGTAATTGCACTCGACGAAGCACACACACTCACTGTCCGTCAAGACAAAGGGTACCGCCCTGCGGAAATTTTCTGCAGAGTCGTGAGCAAGTACTCCAATTATAAGGAGTTTAATCAACCTGTTTGGGTTGTGTTTGCCTCGACTACTTCGAAAGTTACTGATTTTTCGCCGCCTAATAAGATATGTTCGTGTTATTTTCCCGTTTCTCTCATCGCACTCATTGCTCTTTCAGATGATTCTGACCGTGTCTCCCATGGTGGAGAGAAGCTGTTCCTGCCTTACACTCAGCTCGGATGGGACCAGCATGCTCCAGCACTCGAAGGAGTGGACGTGAAGGACATCTCCCGACTTTGTCACATCGCAGGCTACGGTAGACCCTTGTAATGTTTTATTTCGTTTGTCGACCCAGTCGACCAACCTGACAACGATTTATAGATGGCACTCCTTCATGTCTGTACACCAAGCAGAAGAAGCGATAAAAACTGCGTCACAGAAACTATGTGCAGCATATAACTTCAACCCTAAAAACCTAGATCATGTGCTTGCGGTCTTGGGACAACGATTCGCTCTGAAAATCACCTCTTCACATCCATACGGGATCGAGCATATAGAGACCGCGGTAGCAAGTCACTTACGTATTTGTCTTGGAACAACCTTGGACCGGAGCTGGAAGTTCACAAGTTATCCATCGGAACCGCTTCTCTCTTGCGTGGCTGCCGACCACCTATACAAGAACCCTGACAACTTAAAGGATGGATTAGAAACCCTATTGAACAATGTCAACTCTGGCATGATCGATATGGGTCAACGCGGCGAACTGGCCAGCCGATTGCTTTGGCTGTTGGGCAAGGACTTGTTCGTTCGTGAAGGGGACGATGGAGAGATTCGGCAGGCGAAGATGCCATCGAAATGGGATGATCACCTTCCCGACTGTCAAATGATTCGCGTCGTGGACTGGCTCGAATTCATCTTTGGAGGACAGATATGGAACCAGAACCGGCAAGCATCCCTTGCACACGAAACGTTCAAGGATGCGTATGTGAACTTCTCGCACTGGATATGCATGGATGCGAACATCGCCGGATCGAAGGAGTGCGATGAATTATCGTTAGTATATCCGCTTACGTTGACATCGTCACTGCGAATCTGATCCATCTTGCGTCTAGCCTGGACGAGTGGACAACACGTCATTGGCAGAGGACTAGTGCAGTGCAGTGCAACCATCAACAACCAGTGATCGACAAGGTGATACCAATGTATTTCCAAGGAACTGACGACGGATCTACCGAATCGCGCATGTCATACATTTTCATTTCGGACAAGGCTCGTAAATCGGATTCCAGGAATGCACTGCGTGCCATCACCCGACGACACCCGAATATAGGTGGCAATAGCGCGTCTGCCGGGGGTTCTGAGGCACCTCCTTACATTGCGATATTGGTTGACCTTGGCCTTGACGACAATGCGAAGTTGTTCTCAGTGACTTTTCCCGACCAGCATGCTGAAGACCGCTGTCTGCGAATCTACGCTCCCGGCGTCAGCGAGGCCACGTACCCATTTTTGGCTCGATACGCGACGCTGATGAAGGCTTTGAAGGATCTCGTTCAAATTGAGCTCCTTCCGGAGTCAGAATCAGAGTTCACTAGATATTTGGACGCACAGGTGAAATTTGGCAGCACGCCATCCACCAAGCATATGAAATGGGAAGAGTGGAAGAATGTCCCGGTTACGGAGAATGTCCCGGTTACGGAGAAAGTGTTTGAGGAGAATTAGTTTCCGCGCGAGCTAGGGCTGTTGTCATTCTGTCTGTATTTTTTTTGTGAAATTTAGCATGTGTTTGTATAAACAGAATATCCGCAAATGTGCCTTCTTCTCAGCTAAGCAAAAAAGTTGTTTCGGGCACTCTTATCAATTGTGTGCGGGGGTCGGGTGGTACCCATGCCAGGTCTTGAACTTCTGACCACGTTCCTATAGTACTACATGTATTGAACTCGTTGCCATTTACTGATCGCTACCCTGATACCATTCGGATACGTGAAATGGTGATGATGCGGTAGTAGTAGTATGGCAGAGCGGTATGGATTATAAAGAAATTACGTAACATAGAGGCCTGTCCCTCTGAGAGCAGCGTGCCGCCCCCTCTCGGACACTGCCAGCGGTACGTCGTCCCAGTCCCTGCCAAAACCAACTTAGAGACTGGAATTCCAGACCAGAGCGTCGGTACACACCACACAGCAAAAACCCAGGGTGAGTTCCTCGTACTTTAGAACTCGCATCGTCTCTATTCCTTATCTTTCCCTCTCTTGGATGACAGTGATTTCAAGGATGTTGATATTCCAGCCGGGAAACTGACTCTTGCGTATGCCGTCGGTTTTATGACTGAACGCTCCTTTGACGAGTAGGTCTTGTCAGGGCGTCGCTTTTGTCAGCCTCGGGCTGGGAAGGGTTCGTTCACCCGGAAGGAAACATCTTTTTTTGCCTCAAGGAACCGCCGTTCGAGAACGTGGTACGTGTCGCACTTTGCCTTGATCCCCTTTCGCTTACTACGTAGGCCTTTCCAGAGAATCATCACGGACGCATACCTCCCGGACGACCATCCGGCGGCCGGCGAAATGGTGAGCTTGGCGAAACAGCTCGTCGACGAAGCGAGGACTTTCCTCAACAGTCAGACGGAACTCGTATTGAATGCAGACTCTACA
Organism: Austroboletus olivaceoglutinosus; assembly: GCA_038093615.1. Classification (NCBI taxonomy): domain Eukaryota; kingdom Fungi; phylum Basidiomycota; class Agaricomycetes; order Boletales; family Boletaceae; genus Austroboletus; species Austroboletus olivaceoglutinosus. Next base: position 8,510 of record JBBPSN010000675.1, on the reverse strand, counting down.
AATGATGGCACACGCTCGTATCACTACTTTGTCGACCTCGACCATCGCCGCTTGTTTTGGCAGGACGACGTGACTGTAGAGAAAGGTTTCAACGAAAATTTCAAACGAGTCACCGACCTGCATCAGATCGGCGAGTGCGGAATACCACGTTCTCGAATCCGTGCTGACATGTTGTCCAGAATACCTCATGGAGCAATACTACTGGTGAGTGTCCCCTGCGTCGTCTGGCCAGTTTCCCGCCCCCGATGCTCGCAGTGTTTAGTCGGTTTCCCTTCAGGTACCACCTGGAATACTACTCCCACGGACGCGGGCTTTCTAAGAAAACCTTTGATGAACTTCGAGGATTGTTAAACTATGCCAGGCGCTTCAAGGCGAGTTTTGTCAATCTTTCCCGGAGAGCCGGATTCTGCGACCAAGGCTCACGGGATGACTCTTGTGCTCAAGCTCGATCGTTTGCCTCTGCCGATCGTCACCGTGTTCGATCTCGGTCAATAGGTGGGCCTTCAACATCGTTGTCCATCACATGATCACTGGTGATGCCTCCCTCCGTATCTTCTTTTATGAAATGTTCAAGGTTTACTTCGAAGGACTTGCGAAAATAGTTGATCGGCGGGATCAATCCCAACTTCATGACCAGCATCAAGCGGTCTTGTACGACGACATCGGGATGGTGCGTGAGCAAACATCAAAGGGTTCCAGCGCGTGACTCAAGAGTAAAGCAAACCGCGGAAGCGAGGAAAACGGGTGACAAGGAAACATAGCAGTTAATGTCCAGGACGTGCGAAGATGCAGTGCCAGCCGGAATCTCGGCGAGGGGGGGCATCGTCAGGTCGGACGTGAACATAAGTGCCAAACGGAGAGGTATTCTGAGCCTCGCGCGTACGCGCTCTTTCCGCTATCGTTGGATATGACACCGAATTGCGATAGTGGTTCATTCTACTGCAGCATTGACGTGTACGAAGAAGGAAATGGGGACACAGGCCGCCTGAGAATGCTTTTACTTCCTCTCAGTTACCAACGGTAGTAGAAAACACTAATGCCGAACCGCTTGGCGACCTAAATCGCGAGCGAGCCACCAGCTGCAAGCCCAAAAATCAGCCTAGAAATCAGGGTGGGCCGTGGCGGCTAGTTTTTATCTACCTGAAACACCGTCGTGCACGAGAACCGTCGAAGAGGTCGAAATGGACGTGCGGACAACGAGTCCAATTCATGCCGGAAAGAATGTCACAGGCAGAGAGCCGCTGCATTCGTCGGGCTGGCGCTCCGCCGCCACCATGTCCTCGGTAACGACGACGACAACCGCAGGAATTTGACGAGCGGTTCCCACGAACCGAGCGGTGGAGGGATAGTGTGCAGCCAAAGCACCCGACGCCTCCGTCAAGCCAACAGCAGGAACAACCACCCGCTTGACGTCCGCGCCGCCGTGAATGACCTGCTGCACCGGGATATCGCCGCCATTGGAAATCTTCGCATGTTGTTCGAGAAGAAGCGCATTCTTGCGCACGATCGTCTCGCGTGCAACGTCATCCAACCCATGGTCTTCCAAAGAGGACGGAAAATACGCGGTACTCGGGCAATTCCGCCATGATGCAGGACGTGACGCCGAGCGTGCTAATCCCAGCAGCTTCATCATTTCCGGTGATCCACAACTTCACTTCGAGGAAACATTTTTCTCGATCTCGACCAGGTCGCCTTCCTGCCCGTGTACAAGACAACCGTCTTAAACGGACTAGACCGCACGGCAAGCGTAGGTTGCATGGCAACGATTCCAATTCCAACGTTAGACATTCGACCCCAGCTCCCTCGACGCGCACGCCAGAATCTGCATCCAACGATGAGGAACAGACGATCAACGCGATCAATGAACCAAACTTACCATCAGAGACAAGAACGACGACATTCCTCCCGACGACGTTGGCGACGGAAACAACGTCGACTTAAACCACAGCGAGATCCACACAGTGCACGACCACGTCGAAACTTTCCGAAAATCGCTCAACCCCGTGCGATCAAAAAGCAGAAACAGCATCAGCTCACCTGGATAGCTGCGTCTTCATGCCAAGACTCGAGAACCAACGGCCTCGCACATGAATGGCATAGGCTGCCCATCTTGGACCTTGGCGTCCGCATTCAACGGCGTGCCAGCGACGCAAAAAGTACTCGACTACCACACCAGCGCCGCCCATGAGCGCCTTGGGTCGGTGGCATTGTCCGTAGTCTTGGCCACGTCGGCAACGCGGACGACTCGTGCGCCCGCAGCCGCTAGAATCGCGCACCAGGGTGTCCAATCCAGAATGCTTCGACGTCAGCTCAGGAAGTGCATCAAGTGACGCAGGGAACGACTTGGACTATCACATGGTCGTCAGTCGTTCTTCCTGGCTGCTGTCCGTGATGGGAACGGACACGGCGTCGTACGCACGCGCGATGTCGAAACCCTCAATCGTGAATAAGGCTTTGCCCTCCGAATTGGCTGGCGCAGTTGGACCTGAACGGACCCGTCGGTACCTACATAATATGCGTGAAATACGCCCAAATTCCCTGCTTGATCTCTGCGTCCAGGTTCGGAGCGTCACGCGCATCGCAGCGCCGAAGCGCATCGATCGTAAACGGGAGGAAAACACCGTTGAAATCGAATTGCTTCGTCCCCATCCATGGCAGACCGCCTTGCGTGATATTGGAAATAACCATCGCGCCGTTCTCCGGGATGTTGTCGATGCAACTAGGCCAGAAACATGAATACAAATCAACCAAACAGGCAGTCCAACGCACCCAGAAGCAGGGAACAGGAGCGCAGAGCAGGACATGGCTGGTCAAGTCTAGGGCAATCCGGGGTCAACTTTCTTGGCTTGGCTTTGACTCAAGGATATGTATGCTGAGAGGATGCTCAAATAAATGTGATGAAAGAGACTCAGCGTGAGGCAGAGGTGAAGGATGGGGGGTAGGCAACTTCTTAATTACTAAGCTCGTAGCTAGACCATGTACTATTTTATTCATTGACTGTGCGGCCCCATACCCTCGACTTTCAAAGTTGGGCTTTGGCCGAGCGTCAGTTTGTCTTTGTTTATGCCTAATAGTTTAGTCGTAGTGATCTAACATCTTTCCCAGACGTCAGAACATACAGCATTTCCGTCGTTATCCATCGATTGCAGGTTCTCGTCCTAACCTTGCACCTTTCGCGGGATTCGAAAGAACAAGGAAGCGTGTGGAAGACGTTCGGATTATGGCGGCGACTGTTGTGGGTTGAACGTTGATTGCTGACCATCGATTGTGGGCACTCCTTTGGCCATTACAAAGCTGGTGCGTTGAAGTGGCCTGTGTTCCGCAACGACTCAAAGATGTCCCTTCTCACTGTTCCAAACGAACTCGATGAAGCCACTCATAAAGAACTCGACGAAATAGTGGAGAAAACGAGAGTCTTCAAACGTATTTTAGCCACTGTCGGCGGCCATGATACGGACAAGAACCTTTCCGAGGACAAATGTGCTTATCTCCTTTGCGTTATCGTTGGAACCTGCAAATCAGAAGACTTGAACCAAAAATATGCTACTCTGGAAGGAGCACTTGATCTGGTTGAAGCCAATGAGGAATTACAGGAGAAGCTCACCTCCGCTTGGAAGCAAAAGTCATATCGTGAAATTCGAAACCTGGGTAGGTCTCCGATTTTTTACGTTGACAAGAACCACGCGATGATGTTGCAAGAGATTCTCAAAACAAAGAGAGAAAACGGCCGATCCGAAAGATGACACAATATCGACAACACAAGTCGGGGACCCAAGTCAGTGTTTCACATTTCACAGCTTGTTTAACGCCTTCCAACGATATTTTTGCTAGCTCTACTCAAAAGATTGTCAATGCCGTTCGCCGCAAACTACATCGGTGTAGCCGTCGATGGATTTTACGAGTACTTGACTTACAACGAGAAATTGTTCAAGGACGCCATCGAAAAGGGTCCCAAATATTACGCCAGATTTTGTTCTGTAGTCCAAAGCTCAGGTACCGGCAAATCGAGAATATTAACCCAGGTAAGTTACTCATGTTTTTGCACACATCGACGGTGATTGAATCAATCTTAGTTGTCCGCGAAGGGTGTTATAGTGATATACATGAACCTTCGTACAATGGATGAATCAGGATACCCTCTACGTGATCTGATACCCATAAAAATCCTGACGAACTTCCCCTTAGAAGCAAGCGAATATATAGCTACTTGCTATGCGTTTTTCACCGCTCTTTTCAGAACAGTCGCAACGTATTTCGGGGATGAGAAGGCGGATACTACGCGTTGGATCGTCGATATGTGCAATATGAACTACCCTCCGGAGCACGATACCAGGGAGAAATTCTTCAATAAACTCATGGAAATATACAGTCAGGTAATGATTCCTTGTTCGGCGATGTGGAATTGAGTTGATCGTATTCTGTAGATTCGTACCGATTTCAAGAGAGCTCTTGATCTCTCGAAAGGACTCAGTCAGAGCAGTCAGACAGCTAGCAAGAGCACTGTCACGAAAGATGATAATACTGCTTCTTTGCATCAACAGTTTGATGGACTCACGCTTTCTGGTAAATCTTTCATCTCGAATGAAAGGTGCTTTATCTGAGTAACGTGTTCGGACAAAGACAAAGATAAATCAATCTCTTTCTCTAAGACACTCTCTGAGGTGTATATGAACATGAACACGGTCCTTGATAGCTTCCCCTGTCACAATCCCAACAAACCCAGATTGATGATTGTAGTCGACGAAGCGCACACACTCGCTGTCACTGTATCTCGTCCCAAGGAAGAAAAATAACCCTACTGCCCTGTGGATATTTTCTGCAGAATTGTGAATGAGTTTTCCTATCTGCGTCCGTTGAATCGACCTGTCTGGGTTGTGTTTGCCTCAACTACTTCCAAGGTTTCAGATTTTTCGCTTCCTAATGGGAAACGTTCGTGAAAACTTCTCGTATCTCTCATCACACTTAATCAACTTTCAGATGATCGTCACATTGGCATTCAAGGACGAAAGCTTTTCCCACCTTATACTCAGCTAGGATGGGACCAGTGTGCACCGGAACCCAGTGAAATTGACTTGAAGGATGTTTCCTGACTTGGTCAAATCGCAGGCTATGGAAGACCCTTGTAATGTTTAATTTCATTTGTTTCCCAGTTGACCAACTGACAACGATTGATAGATGGGCCTCCCTCCGGTCTGCAAATCAAACAGCGCAAGAATTGACAGATACGGCATCAGTAAAGTTATGCGCTGACAGCTTCGTTCCGAAAAATAAAGACCATGTGCTTGCAGTATTGGGACAACGATTCGCTCTCAAATTTACGCTTTCGCATCCAAATGCGATCGAGCATCTAGAGACCGGAGTGGCAAGCCATTTACTGGTCTATCTTGGAACAACTTTGGACCGGAACTGGAAATTCACAAGTTATCCATCCGAGCCGCTCCTCTCTTGCGTGGCTGCTGATCACCTTCACAAAAATTCTGAAAACTTGAACGGTGGATTAGATACCCTGTTGAACATTATCAACTCCGGCATGATCGATATGGGTCAAGGTGGTGAACTAGTCAGCCAGTTTCTTTGGCTTTTGGCCAAGGACTTATTCGTCCGTAGCAATTCCAAGAAGACCTACAAGATGCCAACTAAATGGGACGAGGACCTTCCCGACTGCCGAATGATTTGCGTCGTGGACTGGCTCGAATTCATCTTTGGAGAACAGATATGGAAGCAGAACTCTGTTGCACGTGAAGCGTTCGCAGACGTGTATGTGAATTTTTCACACTGGATATGCATGGATGCGAACATTGCCGGAACGAAGGAGTCCGATACATTCCTGTTAGTGTTTCCACTCACATTGATATTGTCACTGCGAATCTAATCCACCATGCATTTAGCCTGAACGAGTGGACAACACGTCATTGGCAGAGGACCGGCGCAGTGCAGTGCAATCATCAACAACTGCTAATTGACAAGGTGATACCGATGTATTTCAAAGACGGACCTCAAAGTGGATCGGGCAAGTCGCGCATGTCACAGGTTTTGATTTCGGATAAGGCTCGTAGATCGGATTCCAGGAAATCATTGCATACCATCACCCAACGACACAAGAATCTGGGTGGCGACGAGTATTCCAACCTGCTTCCTTATATTGCGATATTGGCAGACCTTGGCCTTGACTCGAGCGAGGGGTCGTCGTTCTCAGTGACTTTTCCCAAGCAGGGAGTTGACGACCGCTGTCTGTGAATCTACGCTCCCGGCATCAACGAGACCACGTATCCATTTTTGGCTAGGAATGCCGCACTGATGAAGTCTTTGAAGGATCTCATTCAAATCGAGCTCGTTCCGGAGACAGAATTACCGTACACTCAATATTTGAACGCACAGGTGAAGTTTGGCAGTACGGCGTCTAAGAAGTATATGAAATGGGAAGAGTGGAAGAAACAGGAACTCCCATGTGAGGAAAACGACTCCGGGGAGAATCATTGAGGATATTCACGTGAGCTAAGCCTTTCTGTAGCCTTCATGTATTCTCAAGGTATCACCGTCGTTGTCATTTCCTGTCTGTGTATTTTTCTGTGAAATTAGGATGTGTTTCAGTGTGTGTATAAACAGAGGAAAGTATGCACTGTGTTCTCTGAGCCGGAAAGTGGTTTCAGATTCAGGCTGACTCGGACACACCAGATCAACACCTCTATCAATTCTGTGCAGGGAGCGTGGCGGCACCCATGCCAATTTTGATCGAATGGCTATAGTACTACAAATGTATTGGACTTGGTTGTCATCGGTGCTCCGTCGTTTCCATTTACCGATCGCTACCCTGACCTTCGGGCCCAATGGTGATGATGCAGTATGGAGGCTTGTAGCCATAGAAGGCTGTCCACGTGGTTATTAGGTCGATTATTACATAACATGGTTTTGTTGACCATCGATTGTGGGCAATAGGTGTTGAAATCTCTTTTCTTATCTATTTCCCGTTATCTAAGCACGTCACGTGCATTACTTATCGTCCAATAGCGTACGGGCTTGTTATCTAGCCAATGGCGTAACAGCCTCTTATCTTACTTACCATATTAATACATGGTCCGTGTGCTGTAGGAGTAGTATATATAGGGTACATTCCTGTAACGTATTCCTTAGTTTTGGAATCACTTACTTTTGGCCCATTCACTTTGAGTGTGGTTGAGTGATACCTTAACTAACATCTTCTCTCAAGGTGACTACATTTTGTGGTCCCTACATTATTCCAAAACTCTCTTACCTTACATTTTGCCTGACATCTCGTCGTTGTCCTTCCTCCTCTCTATACCGCTGTGGTTATAGCTGGACTCCAGGCTTAAGGAGATCGTACCTCCGTGTACGCGGCACACACTGTGATCTGTGTAGAGTAAAGCACTCTCCAAGCGCTTTTAGCAGCCCCGCGCTGTGCACGACGCTCGTCCGGCGTTTACCAAATAAGGATAACATTGCTCGATACCTTTGGTATCATTGATAGTGCAAACAATGGGTGGTCTCTGATAGAGGACCAGCAGTTCGCGTGATCACTGCCATTGTCACGTCTCCCTGGGGAGTATCCCGCGCAACAAACACGCTAGTCGTGCTCTATCTTAGGCTGTTGTAAGGAACCGCCCACCTCAGTCACATCAACCGATGATCCTCGTGTTGGTCATTGAAGAGGCGACACCTTTCACCCTTTTCCCGCATTCAGTGGAGTGAGGTCTTCGTGATCTGCCCACACTGCGTCCCCACATCCCCGCCACGCTTCGCACCGCTTTCGCCGCCGTACTTTACGGCATTTACCAGGTTCTTCGTCGCATCCCGCGCGTCGAACAAACACCAATCCCTGTACCACCTCCCCAAAACTTCATCTACGCGTCCGCCTCCTCGCTCACATTAAGCAATCCCTCAATCGTCTCCTCTACATCAACCCTAGTCGAAGATCCCTTCGTTGAAAGGATCATAGACTCGGACTCGGACTCCGACACTTCGTCGACCCGTCCAATTTATTTCCTCTTCACTAGAGCCTGGAACGAGCTTCCCTCTGGTGAACCCTCCGAGTTTCGCCGTCCCCGTCCCGATACTCCTTTCCGTTTCCCGAGAACGAATTGGCGTGGTGTCCCCCACCCCGCAAGTTGCAGCCCTGCCCCCCCGTCGTAAATCGAATCACCGTGTTTGCGACGTCTGTTGGCTCGAAACCCTCAAAACCGATCCTCACCCCCACACACACTATTGGGAATACAGGACTCGTGTTACGACTCGCGCCGTCAACAGGGCCGCCAAATTACTTAACCCTCCCCGTCGTTGACTCTACAATCCTCGTCGACGATCCCAGAACGCCTATCCCGCCGACCGACCTAGAATAGAAAGAGAATCATACCTGCGCCCCGCTTGGACTTTGAAACGTCCATGAGTCCTCTTTCTAGCTTTTCCATATCACCTGCGGTCCATATCGACATCAGAGATTGAGATCTCCCGATGTCCGACACCACCACCACCACCGCCATCGGCTAGATGGTCGC
>JBBPSN010000672.1:0-12198 GCA_038093615.1 Austroboletus olivaceoglutinosus | reverse complement strand
CGTCAGCGTCCTTGCCCGTAGCGAACGAAAGCAGTTCCTGGATGAATGGTTCATGCTTTATGGATTGGTTGGGTTGTAACGCCGTATCCAGTCCTAGATTAGCGAGTTTATGATCCACCGGTCTGCAGAGCGGAAAAGGGTGTGCGTACGCGTGAGCGAAGCATCATGTTCGATGCCATTGTGCAAATCGAGCTCCCCCAAATCGAATGAATCCTTGTTGTAATCCCTATTCAACATGCGAGCAGCATAGTGTGGCACGAATGAGCAAAACGAAGAAGCAAAGTTATAGGTCGACCGAATCTGATGGTTGAGCTCAGTGAACTTGATACCTCGTCCGGAGCGCGAAATGATGCCTTGAAGTTACAACACGAGGTCAGCGAACCATGTGACATGACGACCGTGTGGTTAGGACAGACGTACCATGGTTGGCCATAGCGTTGAGTGCTGGGCAAGAACAGCGGCTGTCGCCTTCCTTTGCTGATATGTATTCTGGCCAGTGTCCTCCATAGCCCGGGTGTCCTTGAGGCGTCACTTTTCCGACTGGACGGCTAAATGATACGAGATTGCCCAGCGTTAAAGAGATATCCCAGACCACCAAGCCTGCATCGTAGAAGACGTGGGATATGGTGCCAAGAATCCCCATTGCGTGTTTGTAATGGGCGGAGAACGCGGCAAGGGTGAACGAGGAGGATGGTACAGCGCCAAGCGGGGCGAAGCAGACGAAGCCTCAAGGCCATCGTGATATACTCCACAAGGAACCCCGAACCGAAGAAGGAAGCGAACCCCTGTCACGTAAACAAACATTCCTTCATAAAACCATTGATATGAGCGGCGGAGTAATAAATGAACAGGCTCACCAAAAATGTACGAAGAACATGCCCGTATGATACAGCAGGTTCAAGGGGGACGCGATTGATGAAACCAGTATAAGTAAGTAGGCTAGACGAAGTTCCAGCCTGGGCTGCCTGCCATAAGACTACTGGCAGGAGATTACGTGGTGATTATCGCCAGAACCTGCGGAACCTATAGTGTGTGCGGTGGAGCGATCTAAATATGGCCAAGCCTTTTTGTTTGAATCATAGTTCAAGTTATCTGGACACTGGAAGAACAAAGCACGGTCGACCATTTTGCTGACGCATCTGCCAAAAGCCTAGTAATGAGCCAGAAGACTCAAGTACTCACTGCTGGCAAATGCATGCTACGCAGATTTAACTGATGTACGGTGTCAGGGCACAATGGGAAGGAGTGGCAGGGGTACTCATGGTAATGGTTAATGACATGAGACAATATTGGTCCGAGCAACCGAGATACGTTCAAAGTCCGGCCGGCCGAGACATTGACCGGTGTTTGACATGCTGATTGCGTTCACTAAAGAGGTAGGCTTTCGAGCACGTTCGATCCATCCCAGAATACCTGCACTTGATACAGCGACAGTGGTTACCGTTCAACGGCTGAGGGTAAGTGACACGCTTAGTTGTTCGGTCCGTATTTGGTACAAATCGTCACGCTGCCCGGATGAGCAATCGAACTAGGTTGCAACCGACAAGTCCGGGATTAAGATGCTACAATAAAAGCTGCCACAGCCTCTTAGAATCGTATCTTATTCGAGAGTACTCCGGAGGTGGCAATGACACTACTGGCAGTGTGGGGGATCTGTTACAGCAGCAGCCTGGCACGCGTTTTCTCAAAGTGCCAAAGAGCGGCGAGGTGTCAGTCATCCTTCAAATTGTTTTGCTACTAGCTTCCTCGAGCTCAACTTTTTTTTTGCATCCAGCTCTGTATCTTCTGCTTTGAAGCCGGTCACTGTGCATGGACTCAAATCATTTCGCAGTTGGCGTGACAAGGCGCTACTGCCAGTGTTCGGATACCGGGTAAAGCCACGATAGGCTATATCATTCGACAATGCACTGAGTCTGCTTGCTCCCCCGTGTGATAAAGGATGAAGACGTTGGACGGCGACGACGACGCTACACTATGCTACTGCCCCACCCAAGGCCCCACGTCACTTTTTTTTTTTCGCACAATCCCATTATTTACGTACACAGCTGTAACTCCTTAATTGACTGGCCCCTTTTGATTCAAGGCTCCGAGTCGTTCGCCACACGACTCCAGCGCCAACACTTTCGTACAGGAACATCACTTCAAGAAGCCAACGAGGATCGTCGCCACCCCGTAAGTCAATGATTCCTGTGACTGTACTATATATCGCAATATCTTCCCAGCTTCATGGTAACCCTCTTTTTATTTAAGGCTATCCCACCCCCAGTGCTCTCTAGCTGAAAGACTCCCACCATGGATTCATCCTACAAGCCTCCCAGGCTCTTCAGCGACCACTCTGACTCCAGCGATGTCCATGTTACCACGACTACAGTTGACAAGGGCAAGCGTAAAGCAGAAGGCGAGTATCGTTGAGTTAATCGAGTTAGGAGACTTTGACATGTGGCGCTTTTAGACTCTGGAAGCGGGGATAAACCTATCTCTTTACACCAAAATTCGTATGATGCATACTTTCAAACTCAAGGCACGTCTGCTCCAGACCTGGATATGGATACCGAGTCCTGGTCTGGGTTTGATTCGACGCCTTCTCTTCCGCGGATGTCTGTCGATGCATTTCCGATCGTGGACGGGGACATCTCTGAAAGTGATGAAAGCTTGTACCAATCCGTCGACGAAGAAAATGCCCTCGATCATCAGGTATCTTTTTTCGATTTGAGTGTACTGCACCAAATTCAATTCGGAATCGGTAGATGGCTATAGACCCTCATCCACATCATGATCAGCTCGACTTGGCCTATTCCGTCAAAGGCATGTATCGCATCCTCGACCTCATTTCAGAACAGGGTAGTGGCGGTCTGGGTGAGTATTTCCATCAGAGCGGAGCACCTGTTCTCACTATCTTGTCAGTCGACAAAATAATCATATCTCAAGACTCCCTGAAGGTGTTCATAAACACTGTTTGCCCGGGTGCATATGTATCGATGACCAAAGTCAATTTCAAAGCGCTTGACAAGTATGTCATCAAACCCGTCGGTGTATACGGAAGCAAGGAGGAAATCGTCCGTTTCTTACTGGAACTTAACGCTATTGATGAGACCATGTTTGCTTTCCCGCTCGAATTGTTTTTACATCGCAACCCTGACGCTTTGTTCTGCACAGTGCGGCACAGCTACGTGTTGATTGTGACACAAGTGTGCGCAAACAACCCGTCCTCCGCTCTGGTTTGTACATTATCGCGACGTCAGAGCAAATTGAGAGTTCTCGTCAAATGTTCGTTTTATACTGGCCGGAGCAAACGACATGGGACGACTCTTGCACATCTTCCCTTTGTCGCAATCGCGTCGCGTTTATGAGGTCCGTGCATGTCATTGTCATGATGTCAATGTTGACCGAGATGACCAACGAACGAATACATATCACGCAGGTACCTGACAAAGATGTGCGATCAAGTCGTTTCTCTGATTTCCCCCGAGCATGCGAAAAGCATCGTCTGGAGTGAGGATAACGGAAATGATGATGATATGATCGGGATTGATCAGGATGAATCGGATCGAATGTTCACGTTTGAAGTTGCCCAGACCAACGAACAGGAAGAATCCGTGACTGTTCGTCAGGGCTTCAAGGTTAGTCTCACGCTCTGGCATCCTCGCAGCTGAGACAGTGTGATACAGGCTGGTTCGGAGATAATCACATGTCCAGAAGCATGCAATGAAGATTGCGATCTGACGAAACCAACGCCAGTCGCACCGTCTTTGGTCTATGGTGAGACGATACAAGGGTTCTTGACGGTGGAACACAAAGAGGCAAGGGTTGTAGAAGAGCGCTTTCATGAGCGTCAGATCACGACCGTGCAGCTTGAGTCATATTTGTAAGGATACGCTCATTTTCGTTTTTATTCCTCTCTCACTACTTTTTCGCGCGCGGTACAAGGACGACTGACCGCTTGTACCTGAATGAAAAGTTGGACGAGGAGTCGCTGAAGATTCTACTTCGCTATGGGCTCGACAAACGTTTTGTGGAACCATGCGGACAATGGAAGCATAACTCTAATGATGTTCGAAGCATATCCGAATCGCACAAGAAGTCGGAAATTACAACTACATCAGCGAAATTAGAGGCAGAGCTACCTGCACTCCGAAGGTCATTGTTTGAGGGGATTTTGGATGAAGTTTTGCAATCGTATCCGTGAGTACAGTGCGTTTTTGTTGTATTATTTATATGCATACCGGGAGGTTTTAGGTGCTTTGATCGAGATGCATTTATCTATAATGGCGATGCGGGAGAGAAACTGGTCGATAATCCAGGTGTGTACTAGTTCACTATTAGGATTGAAAGTGCCTCCTTTGTGACCCACATCACTTTAGTACCTTTCTCTGAAATCTGGGACCTCTACCCGAGAGCAGCCAAAACTGTCTCAGACCAACTTAAGAAAGACTTTGGGGTTATCTCCGATAAAGATTTTAAACAAGCGAAGGGTCATCTTGTTTTGTTTGAGGAGCTGCTCCCGTTATTGAAAAAGAAAGGCGCAAAGCTGGACAAGAAGACCCGTGCGCAGATTTTAGAGGCTATATTGGAGGGCGACGTGGAGCAAACAATAGCAAATGCGAAAGGAACTGATGGACATCGTGGCACTAGCAGCACGCGGAACAGCTCAATAATATCGGCATGGGTGCCGAATATTATACGGGTGTTGTGGAAGGGGTCATCGGGGAATGATGTAGAACGCGAGGTGGAGGACCTTGTCAGCCAAGCATCGCAGGCAACGGCACAGGTCTCTGACAGCCAATTTCTGAGCAAACTTGGGCAGGTTGTGGAGAAGCGTGCGGAACGTTTCCCGCTTTTCAAGGTGTGGGCAGACAGGGCAAGACCCAAGGCATTCGAGTACTTGCAGGATGTCATCACTTCGGCGGTGAAGAAGCTCACACCACAAGTGCACAGAATACAAATCGAGGACTGTACAAAGCAAATCGGACTCAAGCATGCGAAGAGGGTGGAAAAAGATCAAGCTCAGTTGAGAGTGGATCTGATCAAGAATCTGAATGATTTATCTTCACATGCTGCGTGCCAGTAAGTCTCCAAGTCGTTTCAATGGCGCAAAGGTGATATTATATAAAGACATACGCTTTCAATTGATAAACTGAAGGAGACTCGAGGTGAGCCGCATCACTGGTATGCTTTGCGATGCGTGCTGAACTAGGAGGTAGCCTGGAGTTATTTGTCGATATACCTCACAGGTTCTCGAATATCGCAACAAGGCCCAATGGTGGTGCACACAGTGCATCTAATGAACCTAACAACCCAGGATCAGCACGAGTTACAACTGAATCCAAGGGCGACTCCCTCGCCGCGATTCAAGTTTCGCTACACGTTCACATTGTCATTGGGTTATTCTGTTGTGTTTGTCGCTTTTTCCCCTTCGTTTGCTAATGTAGATGGAGCTGAACTCTGTCTAGTCGGGCTCAATTGCTTGAAGGAGAGAAACTTTTGTTGCTCCTTGCAGATCGTGCAGGGAACTTGAATGTCCATCTCGAACGATTGGCGACTATCGACGGGACAATTGCACGCAGCCGCGGCAAGGTACTTAATCGGGAAAAGATCGGGCAAGATTTTCTGTTAACGTATGATGAGTCGAAAAAGACGCTGGCTATCGTGTCATCAGACAAAGTACTCGTTCTCTTGTTCTATGGCATATATAGTGCTGATCTCACTCGTTCACAGTTCCTCCTGCATATCTTCGTGTTTGATGATTTGCGCGGGTTCCAGGCACTGGGAAGCGCGATAAACTTGCATCAGTGGTATCAGGACATGGTTTCCATTTGCAAGGCCTGTTTTGTAAGCGGGAGCGAAGAACTGCTGCTTGTCGATTCACAAGCCCAGGCGAGGGTATATTCTCTGGTGACTCTCCAGTTTCGGTGCGTTTGCCCTCCCTGTGTTCTATGCAATTGTCGCTTATGAGACTGTGAACCACCAGACCGGCCACACTCCAGCTTGACCAGGTGCCCCATAGCGTGAGCTCAACACCTGATGGTGCTTGTCTACTGGTCGCACAGGCCCGGGAAATCAACTTATCGGTGACGGCGTATCACTGGAGTACCTTTGGCTCTACGGAAGGCACCCCACTTAACCTAGCACCACTCACTATCCCGGGCGGTTTTGTCGTCACGTCATTAATCACGCGAAGCGCCGTGCACGTCGTTACGCTTGACTTCGAGGCGCATGCACTTCGATCACATGTGCTGGACATCACCCGAAAGGTGACTGAGTTTACCTTTAAAAAAAAAAGTGTTCGGGGCTCTTCTGCGCGGCGCGGAGGAGCGGGATCTGGCGGAAATGCAGACTCGCACAATTGTCTCGTTGACTGTCATGCAGAAGTATGGACCCGTTTCCCAGTCTTCCCTGCCATGCAGCGCGAGGCAATCTCCTCCTCTAGTCTTCGGAGCACGCGGACGCTAGTGTTTGTGACGGATCGTGATTACGAGCGGTATGCACCTCATTTTTCAGAAATGATCCATATGTTCGAGAGGTCCACCAAAAAGCCAACGGGAGATGTTTTAAAGTCACTCCAGGTCTCAGCTGCGTCGTTTTCCGTCTTTGTTGCCGAGTTGTGTGGGGGTGGGGAACACCACCCGTACTCGACCCGGAATCGTGCGTGGAACGTCTCAGCTTACCGCGCGGGCGAATGGATTGTCGATTTTCTGTGTTTGATTCCTATCCACCTCGCGTTGGCAAAAGAGAATCGGTTTGTGCCACTCAGGGATGGGGTGTATTCGACAGAATTGGAGAGGTCGTTGTTGGGTGCGGACGTGAACCGAATTGTGGACAGTCTTTCGTTTGGGTGGTATGAATCGTTGTTCCAGTCGTACATGGCATCCAAGGTGCGTGATTCCGCTATCGTATGGCATGAAGACTACTTACTCTGCTGCAGCCCGTCAAGGTGGTTTCCTCGATGGGGGAACAGTCGGTGGGCAAGAGTTTCGCATTGAACCATTTGGTGGATACATCCTTTGCGGGGTCGGCGATGAGGACAACAGAGGGCGTGTGGATGTCGGTTACACCCACGAAAGATGCCTTGATCGTGGCCCTCGACTTTGAAGGTTTGTCTTGTTTACTCGTTTCGTAGTTCTGTCCACCTTATTTGAGTTCATCTGTAGGTGTGCACAGTATTGAAAGATCCGCTCAGGAGGACATGCTGCTCGTTCTCTTCAATACTGCCATATCCAACTTGGTATGTATGAAGGAGCGGCGGGGGGTAGACGTGCTGACTAGTAATGTTAGGTGCTGTTCCGCAACAATTTTGCACTCAGTAGGGACATTACTGGTCTCTTCCAGTCGTTCCAGTCGAGTTCTACAGTGTTGGATCGTGATGCAAATCCCGCATTGTTCCAATCAACATTGGTCATCATCATTAAGGTGATTCTAGTGGAACCGCATTAGCCATGGCGATACAGACTGGTCTGACGAATGTTTATTTCTTGCCTTAGGACGTCGTTGACTCTGACAAGGATGAGATTGCGAAAGAGCGAGTGGCGGTCGCTTCTAGTGCTTTCCCGTGCGCTGACGATTACCTGTCTTCCTCGTTCAGGTTTTCGCTTAAATTCCAACGGATCGTGCAAGACGAGCAAGAGGCCAATTTTCTTACTCGGCTGCATGCCGGGAAGTTGAATATCGTTCCGTGGTGAGGACCTGTGGACTCGAGAAATTTTCATGATTCATGACACCACCTTATACAGGCCGGTTATCGAGTCGAAGGAATTCTACAGGCTATTCTCCACGTTGAAGAAACGGCTCGATCAGCAGACGGTTACGCATCGATCGGCTGGCGAATTTTCACACTTGATGAAGACACTCATGGCCAAGTTGAAGGTGAAACGATTTTTCGTAAGATGTTATGTATCTCGCTGACACATGAATGCGTTCAAGGCGAACGATTGGGGTGCTATGTCTCGTAAGAAGATGCGTATATGCGTGGTTGAATCATGTGATGATGTTTGCGTTTAGAAACCATGGGGTCTCATCGCGCACAATTGCTTTCGACGCTCCTTGCCAATGCCCTTGCGTTTGGATATGCGGAGACAGATCCAGAACGCGAGCCTCTGAAGGTGAACTTGCGATCATAATCTTTATGTACTAGCGACGACGCTGACTTTTCTGGAAAAGAATTTGGATACGGACATGCCTATTGACATGCCAGATACACCCTACGAACTCTTCATCGACGATGGCAGTCACCGGTCCTTGTCCCACGAACACTTGCTGACGATTCTTCGGACGGCCTGGGAAGGTCATGCTTCCCGCCAACTCATCAGCGAGGACGAATGGATTGCTGGCTTGACCGAACATCTCGAGACAATCGTAAAATTGCGGATCGACCATGTGCGCGAGTGGATGGACCAGAACCTATCACGGTTCCAGGCGGTGGGCGACAGCGGAGGGAGCCACGCGCGCATCAACGAGTTCAAGCGCCACTTTGAGAGTTCGATCGTGGACTTGAAGAGCAGCGTCCAGATGTGTGGGTTGACATGTGGGGAATGCCGGCTACAGTGTGTACTGGGCCGCGGGCATGAGGGTGTCCACAATTGCCAGTCTGACCACGTGTGCGTGCACGAATGTGATTTCTGTTTGGCAGTCAAACCCGAGAAACATCGGGCATGTACAGTGAGGTAAGTGATATTTTATATTTGGATGCCATACGTTTAATTCAACGCTATTTTGAAAAGTGCGGGTCATGCTGGGAAGCACATGTATGTCTATGTTATCTTGACCAGATGCACGACTGCATACGTTTATTTGTAGGTGTGTCACAAACCAGCACTTGTGCGGGAAGACATGCAAGTTTTCTGGACGACATGGATGTTTGGATGTATGCGCCAAGGTATAGTATACAGTTCATGCAAAACGTTGATTTTGCCTTTAAACGAAACAAAAAAGATGATTGATCACCCCGACGAGGGGCATCTCTGTGCCGCTCCCGTCCACGCGTGTGGAAAGGTGAATATCTGCTTGGACCGTCCGTCCAACAATAATTCTGACCACCTGATACATAGCCATGTGATCTCTCCGATATCCTGCTGGTTAACGGCAATATGTATTCATGTCCTGGGACATGCCGAATCCCCAGGCAAGTTTTATTCCTGCCATACTGTCCATGTCAATGAACACATGGTTCTTTGAAGTGATATGGACCATTCACTCCATCAATGCGACGCCCGATTCTGCTCTATTCAATGTCAATTATGCAAACGCCTGTGTGCAGATCAAAATCATATGCATGGTCTGGACTCTGGTGCAATTCATTTATGCGGGTATGTCTTGAAACCGCCGGCATTGCTCAGTCTGATCGGTGACTTATAGACAAGAGCATTTGTGTACTGCCATGTGTGCTGCCCCGGGCATATGTGAGATTGAAACGGCGCCGCACTCGATTGAGGCGACGTTCACAGGAAAGAATGAAACATTCCAGTATACTAAGGTGAGTGTAAACGGCACCGATCGAAAATTAATATCTATTTTTATTGCCTCTTCATCTAGTATTCTCAAGGTTCGTCTGAGTATTTGTGCTTCATACCGCCGTGATCTGGTTATAATCGGGAACTACAGATGCGAAGCGCTTAAAATGCATCAAACCAATTCCGCCGGGTGCTATACAGCACAAGGGACCTCACAACCACAGCTTAGACAAGAAAGTCGTTCATTTTTGTGAGGCGAGGTACTGCTGTCGAATATTTTGCACATGCTTCATTTCCTCAAAGAACCTTCTTAGATGCGAAAACTGCAGCTACTTTTGCACGTTACCTCTTGGTGAGTTCCCCTATATGGGGACCTGATTTGTAGGTGATCCCATGGTGACTCGCTCAAAGGACATCCCCAACAAGAGCACGAGACGCGTCATGGGTCCATGTCTCGCGCCCGCTGGACAATGGATGGCCCAGACGACGTACCACTAGAAATTGAAGGCCACAAGTTCTCCACTAACGATGAAGGTGCACCGATGATGTGTAACCTTGTTTGTTCCGCAATGGGAAGGCATATTCACATTGACTGTTGTCGCGCCGATGATGAGGCAGCGTGTACTGGCAATGAAGAGTTGCAGCATCTGAACAGGAGGATACAACCTCACCCTGATCGGCCAAAGGACGTGGTTACGCACAGTCTGTTCTGGAAGCGGAGTGGTGAGTGAGGTTTCTACTCGCTGGTGTCTCTGCTGACCGTTCGCCTGGATCATGATAGGTTTCAGAGACCCGTATTCGAGAGAAGAACAGGCCAACTTTAAGAAATGGTGATCCCTTTAATTTTGTTATTTGGTGATCACGGATGGCTGACATACTGTATTGATAGTGACGCCATGTGCGGAGGTATATACATTTCCGGGGCAGAAATATCATTACTGAGGTACCTAATCGACTTAATGGATAGGTCCTGAACACACGGCGGCCGGTGGCGGTGCAGCTATTCCTTCTTACTGCGTCTTGCCCCTTTTCCATGCACCACTGGATCCCAATACTGCAGTTGCGGGGGTGGGCTATATCTCTCGGGACGGACATCAATTTTCATGCAGGAATCCAGTTGTAATGCAACAAGCATTCCATGTGTGAGCCCATCCGATCTGCTTGGAAGGTCCGATAAATTGTTTGACTTGATTTCGATAGGATCTTCGCTGCGGATCAGTAGGCTCCGTTTGAGTCCCTGCGTGAAAGACTTGCTCACCTTATCGTCGTTTCAACAGCTCCAATTCAATGTCTATGAATGATCGAAAGCCACTCCCCAATACACCGGCGACTGCTCGAATCACAGCTTACTCAAATAATCGATATGGGGCTGTGCTTTCGTCGCTGCATAGTTTCTGGACTGCACGTGCAGCGGCAATCACAAGTTCGAATGCTGCACGACGGGATGCGTACAGTGTGGTCTTGTTTGATCACACTGTTCAAGTCCCGATTACAAACGATTTCACGAGGACGCCGGACGAGCTGTTGAATGCTATCCTTGGTGCTGGTACGACTGGTGGCACCAATTTTACTCTCGCTGTTCAACGAGCACAGGCGGTCATGGAGCAAAGCTGGAGCTCAGAAAGGTAATTCTCGAGCTCATGACTCACTCCTCGGGATACCAACCTCATGGTAACAGACTGCCGGTCATCATTTTCCTTTCCGACGGTGAATGTAGTATTGGGGACCATGTCTTGCAAGATCTCTGCCGCACGGCCGTCCGACTCGGGTAAAGACATAGTGTTCCTGCGCCTACGTTTCAGCTGACAAACGTTATTCTTTTTTCACAAACATAGAAAGGCGGTATCGTTTCATGCTGTGTCATTCGGTCCGGACGGGTCTTCAATGTACCTGCGTCGCATGGCCGAAATCGCACGCGACGCACAGAACAATGCGCCGAGGGATCCCCTCGCGCCAGCCACAGCCACAGTACTCTCGTCGTACACGCAAGCGCTGGATACGGTTCGTATACCCACCTCCGTGGTTCTTAATGAGACATGTACTAATCGACGTTTTTGACTATAATACCGCAGGTCCAGCTCGCGGAGACGTTTTTAGGCATTGCAGAATCGTTGAGAAAGCCCAGAGGGGCACTGATGCATTGACAAAGTGCATCAAAAAAGGTTAAACTCCCTGTTGAGAAATAATCCAGTCGTGTTTCCAAGTTATGCATGGGGTGTATTGTGGTGTAAGATAAAAGTTGTAGGATGCTGTACTGTCTGTATTGTGTACAATTCAAATCGTCGACTCAGATTGTTAGAATAATGGTATTCACAGTTGTCCTTAGTGGGCCATGATAGATCATGCCAAGGTGCTGATGACCTCTGAAATGTTCATGGTACATCAGCAAATCCAGAAGCTATTGTACAAGGCTGTACAGGTGTTGACAGTAGGTACAGTACTACAATTAGGTCCCTGTACAATGGAGTCACAGATCTGTCATAGTGCTGTGACACTGTCACAGGGTACACAGCACCACATCTATGTGTGTCACTCTGTCGTGGAACCTCTGGGTGATGTGCCTTCATATGTGCATGACTACTACTGGGGTATATTGGGGGGTCTGGTATGGTATGTGAGGTGGGTGAAAACCTGAAGGGTTTCCTGGCCCGAGGCTGAGCTCTAAGATGTCAGGGGGGGGGGGGGGGGGGGGGGGGGTGACCCATGCGATCGGCGCTGGAATTGCAACGGGGGTGGGTGGGGACCCACAAAATGG
>JBBPSN010000671.1:0-12259 GCA_038093615.1 Austroboletus olivaceoglutinosus | reverse complement strand
AAGCTCCTCGAGCGTGGATTCGTACCGTCTCGTACAGTCATTCTAGCGTTTGGTATCGATGAGGAATGTGGAGGCTATATGGTGCAAGATGTTCCGTCCTGGCACATTCTGCCTAATACTTTATAGGATGCGCGGGCGATTGGGCAACATCTTCTTGAATCCTATGGTCCTGATTCGATAGCCATGCTTGTCGACGAAGGAGGTATGTTTCAAAATTGTCTCGACAAGAGATAACTGCGACACTTACACCCAATAGGAGGGTGGGCAGACCTGAACGGAAAGGTATTTTCAAATCCAGCGGTTGCCGAGAGAGGATACATGGATGTCCGTATGGACGTCCTGACTCCTGGTGGGCACTCTAGCAGACCTCCAAAACATACTGTAAGAAAATACGTGTCTCCTTTTGCGCTGTATTCATAGATGTACTCCCACAGGGAATTGGTATCTTGGCTAGTCTCATCACCGAACTAGAGGCTCATCCGCATGAACCTGTGTTGATTCGGGGAAGGACATACTACCAAGGTTTGGAATGCCGTGCAAAATATGATGCAGGTTTCCCCGTATCATTGAAAAAACTTTTGTGGCAATCACAGACCAGCGATGAGAAGTTGAAGGAACTCAGCGATCGCCTTATCGACTTTGATCCTTTGTTCTACGCCCTGTCGGGAACAACTCAGGCATTCGGTGCGCTTTAACTCACATGTCTCGCCCTTTCCTCCTGATTCTTGGGACAGATCTTGTTGGTGGAGGTGTCAAAGTGAACGCCCTACCCGAAGCTGTGTGGACTGTCGCAAACTATCGCATCGTGGATCACAGTTCGCTCTCTGAGCTGAAGGGCTATTTGATCGATGTTACGCTTCCTGTCGCAGCGAAACATAACATGACTCTTGACGCGTTTGGGAGGATAGCTGGGTCACAAGCTCCTTCCTGGGGAACAATACGCCTCTCCAACGCTTTTAACGCACTTGAACCAGCCCCTGTGACGCCAACGAGAGGAAGCACGCCTTACGAGCTTTTGTCAGGCACGATCCGATCGACATTCCAGGCCCATCTCCGCACGGATGGGATTTCGACATCCGCCGTTGTCCAACCTGGGTCCTTCACTGGTGGGCTTTATGTACTTGTGCTCATGCATGATCATGCTGATGCTCGTGTTGTAGGCAATACAGGTAAGCGGAAGACGTCATAACGGAGATGAAGATGCTGAGGCGTGCCGCGTACCATGGTCTAGACACAAAACATTATTGGAATCTCACGAAACACATTTTCCGATATGGTCACCGGGGTGCTGACGACGTGTATAATGACGTGCACACGGTCAACGAAGGTCAGATGCCCCGTCTATGTTCGTCTTGGTTACTCATGTGCACGGACACAGCCATGCGAGCAGAGGGTTTCTTGGAACAGATTCGGTTCTTCACTAGGCTGATACTCAATGCGGACCAAAGTGACTTACTGGACTGATTTAATGATGATGTCGGTCTTGTGTCGCAGTGGAATCAGTTAGGCCTCTCGGAGGCAATTTTGGACGCTACATCATTGACATATCAATTGAACATTGGTTTCGTCCTTGAGAAGCCCCCAGCTTCAAGTGTCAGTGTCAGTGTCAATGACTAAAGTCGGAAAATTTGCCTTCAGCCAATGACGTCGAGTTTACAACCCCATCATTGTATCTCGGTACCGGGTAGCCTTCTAGGGTTTGACATGATTGGATCGCAGGGTGCCGAGTCGCGAGGCTCGATGTGCCTCCCCAGCAACATGTGTATTGCTTCTCTTCATTCAGATAATCAGCGTAGGTTCATCGATCTTCGACGTATACTCATATCTGCAGAAACCAGACTCTTGAAGTGACTAGCTCACTGAAGGGACATCAATTCATGCGCGGTACGACATCCGGCGAGTGAAAAAAAAAAGAGATCCAATACTTGAGTTACGTAACCCCACAGACTACTTTTGGGGTACGGGTAAAGGTGTCTTTAAAGTACATCCCCCATCATATATTTTAATCTGTCGCTTTCTCCCTCTTACCTTCATCATCCCCCCCTTCGTCTCAGGGGTCGCCGTTGCCATCGAGCTCTGTATAGACGCGACGACTCCTACTTTCTTCACCAATCATGTCAGCCTATGATCACTCCCGTGTCGCGCATTTTATTGGTATGTAGGGGCACAGGGGACGCGTCATGTGTCTAATACACTTGTGATTAGGCGGAAATTCGTTGGATAAGGTACCGGTTGGTCGCGTCAAGGACTTTGTTCAGGCCAATGGAGGTCATACAGTCATCACAAAGGTGAGCACCGCGTATATATCCACCCCTTCATCGATCAAAGAGCGATTCTTTCTTTCCTCTGCTCCGTGCACCGAGAACTAATTGTTTCTGTGTCTTTTTACAGATCCTTATTGCAAACAATGGTATTGTCTCTCCCATGGTCTGTGGTGGCGCGCATATACTCAAGTCTCTTCAAAGGTATCGCTGCCGTCAAAGAAATCCGCTCCATTCGTCAGTGGAGCTATGAAACTTTTGGAACAGAGAAGGCGATCGAGTTTACTGTCATGGCCACACCAGAGGATCTGAAAGTCAACGCCGAGTACATCCGCATGGCAGATCAATACATCGAGGTTCCAGGTGGGACAAATAATAACAACTATGCCAATGTGGATCTTATCGTCGACGTGGCCGAACGCGCCGGAGTGCATGCCGTCTGGGCAGGTTGGGGTCATGCATCTGAAAACCCCAGACTGCCCGAGAGTCTCAGTGCATGCAAGAACCGGATCGTGTTTATTGGTCCCCCTGGAAGCGCTATGAGAAGCTTGGGCGACAAGATATCCAGTACTATCGTCGCACAGAGTGCCGATGTGCCCACTATGGCGTGGTCGGGGTCAGGGATATCTGATACAGTGCTATCGGAACGAGGCTTCGTCACGGTTTCTGATG
Organism: Austroboletus olivaceoglutinosus; assembly: GCA_038093615.1. Lineage (NCBI taxonomy): Eukaryota > Fungi > Basidiomycota > Agaricomycetes > Boletales > Boletaceae > Austroboletus > Austroboletus olivaceoglutinosus. The sequence goes on along the minus strand of JBBPSN010000671.1, from coordinate 9,326 downwards.
ATGTATATCGGACCGCCTGCGTGACGAACGTAGAGGAAGGACTGGCCAAGGCGGAACAAGTTGGTTGGCCAATCATGATCAAGGCTAGTGAGGGTGGAGGTGGTAAAGGTATTCGAAAGGTTGAAAATCGGGACGCGTTCAAAAATGCATATCATGCGGTCGCTGGAGAGATTCCAGGTAGGGACGCATGTTGGATTTATCCCGCATATATTTATTCCATCACAGGATCACCTATTTTCATCATGAAGCTCGCCGGCCAGGCGCGTCACTTGGAGGTCCAACTTCTCGCTGATCAGTATGGGAACGCTATATCTTTGTTCGGGCGTGATTGTTCCGTTCAGCGTCGTCATCAAAAGATTATCGAAGAAGCTCCGGTAACGATCGCTAAGCAAGATACCTTTGAGCAAATGGAGCGTGCTGCTGTTCGTCTTGCCAAACTTGTGGGGTATGTTAGTGCTGGGACCGTTGAATGTATGCTTTTGTCTCTGTTACATATTGGAGATTCGCTGACCAGTATTTGCAAGATCTTTACAGCCATTCCGAGGACGTGTTCTACTTCCTCGAACTCAATCCCCGTCTCCAAGTCGAACATCCAACTACGGAAATGGTCACCGGCGTCAACCTCCCTGCTGCACAATTGCAGATTGCCATGGGGCTTCCTTTACACCGCATTCGGCACATTCGCACGTTGTACGGTGTTGCTCCTAATGCCGCATCGGAAATTGACTTCGACATGGTGAAGCCTGACTCTAACGCGCTTCAGCGTAAACCCCGTCCCAAGGGCCACGTTGTCGCAGTCCGCATCACTGCCGAGAACCCAGACGCCGGCTTCAAACCGTCCTCTGGTTCGCTTCAAGAGCTTAATTTCCGCTCCAGTACGAACGTCTGGGGCTACTTTTCCGTCAGTTCCGCAGGTGGTCTTCACGAATTTGCTGATTCTCAGTTTGGTCATATCTTCGCATACGGTGAAGACCGAAACGAGAGTAGGAAGAACATGATCGTCGCGCTGAAGGAGTTGAGCATTCGTGGCGATTTTAGAACGACGGTGGAATATCTTATCAAACTCCTCGAGCTTGAAGCATTCGTCGACAATACCTTCACTACCGGCTGGCTGGACTCCCTGATCAGCAACAAGCTCACTGCGGAGCGTCCAGATGCTACTCTCGCCGTCGTCTGCGGTGCCGTCACCAAAGGCCACCGCGCGTCAGAGGCATGCCTCGCCGAATACAAGCGTATCTTGGACAAGGGTCAGGTTCCCGCTCGTGATCTGTTGAAGACCGTGTTCAGCGTCGACTTCATTTATGAGAACATCAAGTACAATTTTACGTGTACTCGTTCCTCCAAGCACACGTGGACGCTCTTCCTGAATGGTGGACGGACAATGGTTGGGGCACGCCCTCTTGCTGACGGTGGTCTCCTCATTCTCCTCGATGGTCGCAGTCACTCGGTTTACTGGCGAGAAGAGGTTGGAGCTCTGCGACTCATGGTTGACTCCAAGACGTGTTTGATCGAACAAGAAAATGATCCAACGCAATTGAGAAGTCCAAGCCCTGGAAAGCTAATCCGGTTCTTGGTCGACAGCGGCGACCACATCAAGGCTGGTGAGCAATATGCCGAGATCGAGGTGAGCTCGATTTCTTGAAGTTAATGCTATCGTTATTTACTCTGCCTAGGTCATGAAGATGTACATGCCACTCGTTGCTGCCGAAGACGGTATTGTCCAATTTGTCAAGCAACCCGGTGTCAGTCTTGAACCGGGCGATATCCTTGGGATTTTGACACTTGACGATCCCGCTCGAGTCAAGCACGCCAAGCCGTTTGACGGCCTCCTCCCATCTATGGGACCCGCTGGCGTCGTCGGGAATAGGCTATACCAACGCTTTGTGCGCTGCATAGGGACACTCAATGATATCCTTGAAGGTTACGACAACCAAGCCATCATGGCGTCGACTTTCAAAGAACTTATCGAAGTTCTTCATGACCCGGAACTACCCTACTCGGAAGTCAGCTCCATCTTGTCCGCTCTATCTGGCCGTATGCCATCGAAGCTTGAAGAAGGTATTCGCTCTGCTATCGACAGCGCCAAGTCCAGGAGCGACGCACACGAGTTCCCCGCCGTTCGTATCAAGAAAGTACTCGAGCACTACGTTCAAGACTCTATCCTTCCTCAGGATTGTTCCCTGTTCCGGACGCAGCTTTCCCCGTTATTCGACGTCCTCGAAAGATTCATGGGCGGTCTAAAGGGTTACGAAGTGCACACCATCGCTGCCCTTCTTTCCGCTTACGAGTCGACGGAAAAACTGTTTGGAGGAAGCATCGAAGCTCGAGTTTTGAGCTTGAGAGAGCAAAACAAGGACGACCTCGACAAAGTGGTCGCTCTCGTACTCAGCCACACGAAAGCGCAAAGCAAGTCGAAGCTCATGCTCTCGGTACTGGATTACATCAAGTCAAGTGGTCTTCCCGTCTCTGGCGCAGAGAACCGGCTTCATCAGGTTCTCAGCGATCTTGCAGGGCTCGAATCAAAGTTTGGTCACCTTCCCGTCTGATAATTGTACATGACTAAGAGGTACTTTAGGTCGTCAACCATTGTCTCCCTTAAAGCTCGCGAGGTGCTTATTCTGGGGCAGATGCCCTCTTACGAAGAGCGTCTGGTTCAAATGGAGGCTATTCTTAAAGCATCCGTCACCTCTAGCGTGTACGGTGAACAGGGCACCACGAACAGGTACGAGGGTTTTTTGAGTTGGTGTCCTGCCTTATGAACGTCGTATAGAACCCCTTCCGCCGAGATCTTGCGCGAACTCAGCGACTCGCGCTACACTGTGTACGATGTTCTTCCTGCTTTCTTCTCGCACGCAGACCCTGTCGTTACTCTCGGTCAGTCTTTTTCCTTGTCGTCTATCCCCTTGACCTAACGTCTGTTCCGCAGCTGCATTTGAGGTTTATGTCCGCCGCGCTTACCGCGCGTACTCGCTGTTGTCGATTGATTATGACGAAGGCGATGGCCCTGATGACGGCGAGCTCCCAAGCGCCTTAACATGGCGATTCAATCTCGGACGTTCACATTCACCACCTGTTACTCCCAGTGTCACTGCTCCGTAAGTACTTGTTGTGACCTTGGTCATGACGCACCTGACCTCAGCCAAAGTGACCCGAGACGTCAAGGATCCGTCAGCGACCTGTCATATCTGATCACGCGTAATCAGTCGCAGCCTGTTCGCACCGGTGTCTTTGCTTCGTTCTCTGACTTGACCGCCCTCCAGAAAGGATTCGAGAGAGTTGCTTCTCTTCTTCCCGTATTCGATCCCGAGGAGTTCCGCCAACGCTATTCCAGTGTGGAGCCACCAAATGTTATGAACCTGGCTCTTCGCATCTTCGACAAAGCGAATGACGTATCTGAGGAAGCATGGGCAGAACAGGCCCTCAAATTCGTCAGCGAGCACAACGCAACTCTGGTGAAGCGTGGCGTCCGCCGAGTAACAATCCTCATCTGCAAACGTGGCCAATATCCGATGTACTTCACTATGAGGGGTACTGAGGGTACATGGACCGAAGAACAGGCCATCCGTAACATCGAACCTGCATTAGCCTTCCAGCTCGAACTCAGTCGTCTCTCCAACTACAAGCTCACGCCAGTCTTTGTGGAGGCAAAGCAAATCCACATATACCATGCCATCGCCAGAGAGAACCAGCTCGATAACCGATTCTTCATTCGTGCTTTGGTTCGTCCCGGACGTTTGCGTGGTTCCGTCAGCATGAAGGAGTACCTCATTTCCGAGACGGATCGACTCGTGACCAGCGTCCTGGATGCACTAGAAGTCGTCAGCGCACAGTACCGCAATGCCGACGTCAACCATATCTTCATGAACTTCGTCTACAATCTCCAGGTTTCCTATGAAGATGTACTCGAAGCCATTTCGGGATTCATCGAGCGCCACGGTAAGCGACTTTGGCGTTTGCACGTCACGGGCTCCGAGATTCGTATTTCTCTCGAGGACCAAGAAGGCAACGTTACCCCCATCAGATGTATCATCGAGAATGTATCTGGATTTGTCGTCAACTTCCATGGATACCAAGAGATCACGACCGACAAGGGTACCACGATCCTGAAGTCAATTGGCGAGAAGGGACCTCTCCACCTCCAGCCCGTCAACCAGCCCTATCCAACCAAAGAGTCCTTGCAGCCCAAGCGTTACCAAGCACACCTTATCGGCACCACTTACGTCTATGACTTCCCCGACCTGTTCTCGAAAGCTCTCCACGGCACCTGGATAAAGGCTCGAAACTTTGATGCGTCACTTACGCTGCCGAAGAAGTTGCTTGATGCGAAGGAGCTCGTGCTGGACGAGCATGATCACCTTGCAGAAGTGGATCGTGCTCCAGGTAGCAATACGTTCGGAATGGTTGCCTGGGTTTTCACCCTCAGAACGCCTGAATATCCTGACGGACGCAAGGTCGTTGTCGTCGCGAATGATATCACCTACAAGATTGGCTCCTTTGGTCCCGTTGAGGACCAGTTCTTCTACCTCGTTACAAAGTATGCACGCGCACAGGGTCTACCCCGTATTTACCTCTCCGCCAACTCCGGTGCTCGTATTGGCCTAGCCGAAGAGGTCATCAGCCTCTTCTCATGCGCTTGGAACGACGAAGCTCACCCGGAGAAGGGCTTCGACTATCTCTACTTGACTCGGGAGAACTATCTCCAGGTGCAAGAAAAGGCTGCCGCTGCCATTCGGACGACGGAGGTCGAAGTGAATGGAGAAGTCCGCTACAAGATTACGGACATCATTGGGCTTCAAGATGGCCTGGGTGTCGAGTCATTGAAGGGATCTGGTCTTATCGCTGGCGAGACGTCGCGAGCTTACGACGATATTTTCACTATCACCTTGGTGACCGCTCGTTCTGTTGGCATCGGTGCATACCTTGTCCGCTTGGGTGAACGTGCCGTTCAAGTTGAAGGACAGCCCATCATCCTGACTGGAGCACCTGCTCTCAACAAGGTACTCGGTCGCGAGGTCTATACTTCTAACCTGCAACTCGGCGGTACCCAAATCATGTACAAGAACGGCGTCTCACACCTGACTGCAGCCAGCGACCTGGAAGGAGTCACCCACATCTTGCAGTGGATATCATATGTTCCCGAAGTTAAAGGCGACGCACTTCCAATCCGCGAAACGTCGGATCCTTGGGACCGCGAGATCGCTTATATGCCACCCAAGACTCCCTATGATCCTCGTTGGTTCATCGAGGGCAAGGTTGATGAACAGACGTCGCGGTGGCTGCCCGGCTTCTTCGACAAAGGGTCCTTCCAAGAAACGCTTTCTGGATGGGCGCTGACCGTTGTCGTTGGTCGTGCGCGATTGGGCGGCATTCCTATGGGTGTCATCGCTGTCGAGACTCGTACGATTGAGCGTATCATCCCCGCGGATCCCGCCAATCCAGCATCGTTTGAGCAGAAGGTCATGGAGGCTGGGCAGGTTTGGTACCCCAACTCGGCTTACAAGACGGCGCAGGCCATCTTTGACTTTAGCCGTGAAGGTCTCCCTCTCATTATTTTTGCCAACTGGCGTGGTTTCTCGGGTGGTCAGCAGGACATGTATGATGAAGTTTTGAAACAGGGCTCGAAGATCGTCGACGGCTTGTCCAGCTACAAGCAGCCCGTCTTCGTCTACATTGTACCGAACGGCGAACTTCGTGGTGGTGCTTGGGTCGTCCTCGACCCCTCGATCAACACGTCCAAGATGGAGATGTACGCTGACGTTGACGCACGCGCCGGTGTGTTGGAACCCGAGGGTATCGTCGAGATCAAGATGCGTCGAGATAAGATCCTTTCGCTCATGGAACGCCTTGACTCTACGTATGCTTCTCTGAAGGCCGCCAGCAAAGATACTAGCAAATCCGACGAGGAGAGGGCTGCAGCCGCAAGCGCGTCGACCGATAGAGAGACCCTCTTACAGCCTACGTACAAGCAGATTGCGCTGCTGTATGCTGATCTTCATGAGTAAGCGTTTGCTCTTTATTTCTAGCGCCCATATTCACGTGGGTTCTTAGTCGAACCGGTCGTATGGAAGCCAAGGGCTGTGCCAAACCGGCCGTTTGGAAGGAGGCTCGCCGCTTTTTCTACTGGGCACTTCGGGCGCGCCTTGCCCGCTCCGAGGCACTCGCACAGTTCGCTGATTGTAACCCGGATGCAACACCCGAGCTTCTGCAAAAACTATTGGACTCACTCATCTCCAGTGTCGACTGCTCCGATAATCGCGCTCTCGCAGTCGCGTTGGAGGGGTTGGACTTGTCATCTACGTTGGTCAGAATGAGGACAGACTACCTTTTGCAACGTTTCCTAGAGGTTGCCCAGCAAGACCGGAAGGCATCCATTGATGGCCTCGTCCGACTAGTAGATTCATTGTCGAATGACGAGCGACAGGCATTACAATCTGCGCTGCAAAACACGCGTTCCCCTGGTTTGTTGGATTCTATTTAGCATATTTTATCGTAACGCTCAGTGAATGACAGGACCCCCCTCATATTCCAATTGAGCTTTGTCATTATATCCCATTCCCAAAAACCAAGAATTCCCCTATTTGTCATCTCGCATTCGTATCCTTCGCTCCTGCAACAATAGCATTGTTCTGTAAAAGATACCGCACACCATTGTATGGACCGAAAATACCATGCATTTCTGAAACTGGAGCTGAGTGGGTTTGACTCAAAGACTACCAATAGGTGAAAGTCTCCGGGATTGCTGTGCACTTCGCAATCCCAAGATTAATTCACTTTACCACTACGTGCTTTGCTGCTAACTTTTGTGCTTTGAGCCCAGCTTTTTCGACGAATGCTGCCCACTGGGGAGCACGGCATTCGCCGATGGGCCTGTAATTTGGTACACATCGACTTATTGACGATCATAATACATGATTGAATCGATCATCCATTGTAGGCAACAGCATGTTGGATCGGAGCCATCCAACGCACTATAAATAACAGCAGACCTCGCTGTGGTCTTATCGATAGTATCCCCTACACCATGTCCGAACTTGAAACGTCGACCAACATAAAGGATTATGTATCCTACCTCCTTTCGGCCAACGCAAAGTGGGCCCAGAGGGTCAACCAGACGTTCCCTCAGTACTTTTCCGATCCCCTGAGTAAGCAGGCACCAAAGGTAGGTTTCGCTCAATGATACTGTCGCGGGCCATCTATGTACCCTCTGCGCGACAGATCCTTTGGATCGGGTGTTCAGATTCCAGAGTGCAAGAGTCGGACGCGACGACGGCACTCCCGGGTACCGCCTTCGTGCACAAGAACATTGCAAAGTAACGTATCTCTTCTCCGATCAGCATTTCGGTTCCAAGTCTTTTTAAAAAAAACTTTGTTAAACAGTCAGTTTCACCTCAACGACGACAGCGCATTGTCTGTATTCGCATACGCAATCAAGGTACTTGGTGTCCAGCATGGTGCGTGTCTTTTCGAAGACAGTCTTCTCTTTCTGATCTTGATCCCGATCGCGTCATTTAGTCGCCGTCGTCGGCCACGAGCATTGCGGTGGTGCGATCACGGCGATGAGAGAAGCCCTCCGTCCTCCGCCCCCGGACCAGATCGAGCGACACTACGCGCTCTGCGATTCGTTGCATCACCCACATCCACACGCATCGCACCACCGGCGTCCGCACGACAAGCACTCCAAGGACCCGGACGACGCCATCACGCGCTGGCTGACGCCGCTCGTGCACCGCGTCAAGACGCTTGCGCTCCCGGACGAGGAGCAGGAAGCGCTGCGCATCGTGATCGAGGAGAACGTGAAGATGCAGGTCGAGAACGTGAGCGAGCTGGAGGCGTGGGTGCGCAAGAACGTCGGGAAGCAGGTGTGGGTGCACGGTTGGGTGTATGATTTTTCGACGGGATTCATCCGGGATTTGGACGTCACCAAGGAACTCGGAGGGAGCGAGGTGTAGGGTTCGAGAGTAAGGACTCAGGCTGTCGCTTGGAATATGTTGTGAGTATTTCGGGACAGGATGAGGCTCTAACTGTATGTATGGATTGCGAACTGCATCGAGACTGAAACCAACCGTGTTTTGGCCATGAAGATTGTGCATCTACTAACACGATAGAGGCACCAGACAGACCATTTTGATGATTGCGGAGTCGTGCGCTTGGTAAATTTAAACTGGCAATTCAACATGTTCATGCCTGCCAGGCCCGTGCCTGTATCCTCAGCATTCAAGATATTATCATGCTCATTATTGTGTAAACTCATTGCTCCTTGATGACCTAGCATACAAGAGAAAATGTCAAAGTCAAGTTCGTAAAGTGAATCGGGTGATATAACTATTGTGCGAATTCAGTCTGGACCAAAGACTTGCCGGAAGTATCCTTACAACTAGTGGCGGAACGCTCTCCCCAAAGAAGGTGGAAGCGCAAAGCGGAGTGTCCTCCGTGCCGAAAACACACTCCCATACACACGTCCTTGCTGGCTCGCGATTTCGATTCTCCACAACCTCCTAATGTCACGAGCCACTCTTTGTGCACTCCAGTGAGAGGATATCATACTGCCTAATACTCCAGAACGCACTCGGGGACCAGTCATGGGGTTACCCTAATTTGCCTTGGAATCAAGGACAAGATGGTAGTGTTGCTGACGATTAATGGCGCTACTTGACTTCTGTCTTTGAGTCTTGGAGCAATATCCAGTACAGTGATCCACCATCACGTGAAACAGCACCATCACTTGAAACAACCCAGTTTAATACATCCACATCACGCCGGAATAATAATTTAAGTACTATAGATTATTAAATACACATGTAGCAAAGTGTAACCATGTTGAAACTGCAATTCGTACAAGAGAAACAAGAGTGATTGGTGAATATATGTCTGAAATAGCACATTTTTGCGCAGTATGAGTGTATATTAGGTGTACACAGTAAATCCAGGTCATAGGGACTTAGCAGTCAGTCATTGATGATATTTCCTTGACAGCAATTGATCCCCAATGGGAGGGATACTGTGCCAGCAACATGCCGAGCAGGCATGAATTTTGTTTTGTTTATCTCATCTTATCAGTGATGCAATCTTATCAATACACATCCGGAGACTGTCACGCCACTGTCAATTTTTCTATGCCAGCGTATACAATACAATGTATATTACCACTACTCTCATTGAATGGCTGGTCATGCATACTCAAACAGAAAAAAGAAACAATTGCAATCTGAGAGACAAGAGAATGCAATTGCTGAAGCTGTGAGGATTATCTCTGAGGAGGAGACAAAACCAGAGGAGCAAAGGAAAAGTCACCGGGAGGTCTGCCGAACAGTTAAGGAATGGCAGCG
>JBBPSN010000666.1:0-12339 GCA_038093615.1 Austroboletus olivaceoglutinosus | reverse complement strand
TTTGATCTTAGGCTCTCCCTTCTTGCTCTTTAATTGACTGTATGTCAATAGGCGAGGATCACAAGCGGCACAGGAGAATTATGCTTCCTGGATTCGGTGCACCCGAAGCCCGAGCATTCTTTCCAATTGCGAAGGATTGTGCGGATAATCTGGCCTTAAAATGGCTAGAAACCATCGGAAATGTTAATGGACAGGCCGTTGAAATCAATGTTTTAGCCTGGCTCTTGTGCGCGGCAATAGATGCAATTGGTCAGGGTATGATGTTCTGATTCTCGGCAGCTTCTGCCGAATTTTGACGATCTCTGTAGCCGCATTCAATGTCCAATTCAACACCATCCATAACGATTTGCATGTCATCGCAAAGAAATATGAAAACTACTGGTTGGTTTCCCTCCAGTTTGTCCCGGGCCATCCCTTAACTTTATTTCAGCTGCGACGTTTTTTCTCTGCCTTCATTATTTCAAGTTTTTGTGCAATCCGCCGCGGGTTTTGTTCCAACCGGGATCCTCGAACGAATCACTGATTTTAGTTTGAACCCTCGGCTCATGCGTGCACGTGATACCAAAATAACAGTCACCGATATCGCGAAAGAGATGGTACGAGAGAAGTCAGGTGCAATTTTACAAGGGACTGGATCTCGAGACATCTTTTCCCTGCTTGGTGAGCTATCGCCATTTCCCTCCGCGTCTCCGAATTTTTGTTCACTATCTCACAGTCAAAGCCAACATGAGTGCAGATGCGAAGCATAAGATGAATGACGAAGAATTGTTAGCACAAGTTTGGTAGGTTTTTCTGATGTTCCTTTTTTTCCCCCTTTCATTGTTGTGGTGATCAACATGATTTGAACAGCACGATTCTACTCTCCGGTCACGAGACTACTTCGAATACTATTTCCTGGATTCTTCTAGAGCTCGCTCGGAATCCTACTATGCAATCCAGGCTCCGAGCCGAAATCAGGAAGACAGAAGCTGCCATCCGACTGCGCGGTGATTCGGAGTTTTCTCTCACAGATGTGGAGACCATGCCCTACCTGAATGCTGTAATCAAGGTAATGTATTGCACATTTTCCATCGCACTGTTTTAATTCACTCTTTGGCAGAACAGGAAGGACTGTGATTCCACCCTACCGCACCACACCTTCTGCGCATAGCCAGCAAGGATGACATACTTTCACTTTCCGATCCAGTTGTCACGAAATCTGGAACCATGCTCAATGAATTGCCCATTCCCAAAGGCACACACCTGATTGTATCTGTTGCTGCATACAACCAGTGAGTAGTTTCATGACATATACATATCGGCAGGTGGACAGATGATGATGTTATCACAGCATCAAGGACATTTGGGGCCAGGATGTGCATGAATTCAACCCCAACCACTGGTTGGATGGTACAGTGGATGAAAAGAAATTGGTTGGCCTTGGTGTGTACTTGAACCTGTACGCAACTTTTTGCTTTGTGTTTCATGCACTTTTCTCACCTTGTGATGACAGATTGATGTTCTTGAGTGTTGAAAAGAGTGCTCTTAATTGAGACGACTCTTATCGACGTTCATGCTCACTGGTCATACATGACATGATGACTAAGCAAACCTTAGTCACTATCGTCCAATGATATTGGTTATCCATATCATCCTATGGTGATAAACCCTCTTATCTTACAATAAGTGCTATTTGCGTCAACCAATAGCAGAAGAACCTCTTGTAACCAGGTTACACCGGTACAAGAATAGGGACCAATAGCGGTAACCACTCTTATCATGGATACTTATCATCCAATGGCCTTTGTAGCTTTTATCCAGCTTAACTGGGTAATTACCATATTTGGCTTGGTCCGTGTGCTATATGGTACACTATATAAAGAGATGGCTTTGGACAGACTAGACTAAGTCTCCTCTCTCCTTTACACCCACCAATGGATACAACCTTGGTGACACTACTCTAGTACCTCTCTAGTACTAGTATCCTATTGGACTTTGGAACTTCCTGTATGGATGGATCACTGTTAGCACAGTAGAGTCATCGGACAGACTGTCACAGTCCTCCTTTGACTAAATACACTGAACCTATCCAGGTTTAGGACATCAGGTGTGACAGTACTACTGTTACCTTGATCTTACTTCCTATCTACAGGAAGTAAACCCTTGTTTCATTTCTTGGGACTATATTGGGGCAGTCTTCCTCTCAAGTAGTTGTTCTCAGTTAGACATGGAAGCCAGGGTGAGTATTTCTCTCACACCAGCATAGCCCCTCTATGCTCCTCTGTGCGTACCAGGCCCAAGATTATATATCCACTGAGCCCAGCCTGGAATTGATCGTACCTTGGAGAGATCTAGGTATCTTTTGTCAGATTATGAGCCCCGCTTAAGAGAGCATTGATCGACGTCCTTACTTCATCCCATCAGTGATTTAGTGGCTGCCTCTGGAGCTGTATTCATCGGTGAAGCTGAGATCTAGATAGAGCTGCCGTACATGATACAGGGGCAGTTTCTAATCTTTGGATTGAGTGGTCCTTGCGGTGTATCCAAGATTCCTGCTTTCCTTAGAAGATCTCAGCCAACACCTTGTGTCATCAGGAGTGTTGCAGACTTCGAGCTACCTCTCTTGTTTAATCATTGTCGGGTAACTGGTGGCAGATTCGCTCTACACCTTTCATTTGCTTTGTCTGACCTAGAAAGCTCCAGTCCCCATATACACTGAAAGTAGCTGGACAGTTGGGCAAGCTTGAAACGCATCTATAGTGCGGAGTAAGCTCCAATTTGTGATATGTTCTCGATGGCAGGTTTCAGCTGTGTCACTGAACAACAGTTAGGATTTGTCCTAGCGTTCATACTCATGTTTATGATGGCTTGTGCACATTCATTCAAGTCAACACACATACTCGATATAACGTTCGACATTCTTTTACTTCTTGTCGGACTATATCTATATTATAGGGATGCTAATGGCACTTTGGGTCAGGGAAACCTACCCTTTTTGGTACCTGGACCACCAGACCAAATTCACATTCTCAGAATCCCAGATGTGATAGCTCCTCAAGCACCTCCTACAGATAACCGACATCAGGTGAGAGTTCAGTCATCTTCTTCAAATTCTTTTCATTCTGCATATGACACGATGCAACCTTTGTATCGCAATCAGAACCCAAACCGTTCTAATGGAATTGGTCGGTCTGGTTGGGTTAATCGTACCGTTCCTGTATCACATCCAAATGACCCATTGGGCATTCATCTGGAACAAGCACCGCCACCACCTTACATAAGAGTTCAGCCTTATGGGCTAGCGAACTCAGTAGGGATGAGTACAGACACCAATGGTGTTGTACATCATATGGTAAGACCATGTGTGGCTACACCATACCCAGTTGCCTCCCATTCCGGATTACTGAATGGTGACAAAGGAACGTCTCCTTCATTGGATCAACATTTCAGAGTCAATCGAGGAGTTGGTGTTTGGAGGGGACCTTCTCTCATTCCTGTTGAATCTGGACAGACTTAGGATGTTGGAAGGATGGGACAAACCGAAAGGTTGAGTTGAGCCACACCTAACAGCCTACATGATCCCTATCCGGAAGACACTGGAAATGCGATTTCCAATCTCCTTACTGGTATTCTCATGGATCACTCTGAGAGTACTGAAAGGGAAGCCTCTCGTTGGTATGATATAATCAGCAGAATCTTTCCAGAAATGGATTCGAAATACACTTATATCGCAAGAGAGATGGAAACCATTCTCCAGATGGAATGTATACCATTATTGGATCAACAGATGGTTAACATCCTCTACCATGTCTTTGGCGGTGACGGATGGTGGCAACAACTGACTGCTGGTGGTAGCAATGCCCCGCACTCAAGTTCGTTTACATGACCACCAAGATTGTCTCAGATGTCTGCTAATCAAAGACACCGAGAGCAACGGTCATTGCCCTCCTCTGAATCATTTCCTGGCAATCCGGGAACCATCGCCAGAGGAACTGGATGAGAAAACCATCAATCTTCCACAAGAGGTCATGGACATAGCCGTTCAATACCTTCCCAATGCAGGACACTCAATGCAGTTGATCAACAACCTGCATCAGTACCTAGCCAGGACCTGGGACCACTGGCACGACTACGTGCTACCGGAGATGAAGGATTACATGCCGCAAGCAATGTATCTTCTGGAGAACCGAGCCCTGCATCTTTGGGCAACGGTGGGACCATTCTACCCCACTTGGAACCCCCAGAACCCTCGCTACCGGATCAAGTCACAACAGCTGACTGGCCAGAAGGCACTAATCACATTTACGACTAAAGGGAACATGGAAGGACTAATTCCATCTCACCCTTTCTTTGACGTCTCCATCCCTCTGGTCTGGTATATAAACGAACCACTTTCTTCAGTCCTCGAATTTGCTGGATATCCAATTAGTTACCAAGGTGTTGATGACTGTCTCACTTCTTTCGTACATCACGAAGGAGTCGAGATCATTCCCACAGCTTTGATGAAGTACAATCCATACTTTACTCATTTTAATGAACAATGGCTGGATGACCCACAATACCCACTGCTCAACTTCATGCAGTACTGCCTCGCACCCAAAACCAATCCGGATGACATGGATATGGAATTCACACCACCATCTGCTGGGTCCTTAGTGGATCAGCATCGGATGTGGAGGAGTTTAGGGCTTTCAAAGTGGTATTGGGACGTACCAACCAAACAAGCTTGGAATGAAGTCATGGATGCTGAGTAGAGGCATAGGTGGAAGCAAACTTCCTTTGCCTCGATGTGCCTGCATCTTAGGCTGGCCACATCATACAACAATCCATATGAAATTGCTGAACGCCAATTAGGTCTAGTGCAACCAGAACCTTTATGGCTTATCCCTCTACCAATTCTCAGGTATCAACACTCGCTCAAATCACTCAATGACAGTGGATCTTCATCGTCAGTGTTTGACTCTGACAAAGCAACCTCTGGTTCCTTCTCACTGGAGAGTCGATGCGATGAACCTGGAGAAATGGGGGAAAAGTCACTTCTTCTCACCCGAGAAGACAGTGTTGAGCAGTTCATGGCCACTACCACTGACCTTTGGCAAGATCACCTATGCAAGAGATGCTATAGCGATCACAGCAATGGGGAGTTGGACTCTGAGACTCATAAAAGACTTTGCGGACCTGAATAAGTATCTTCCTGAGTCGCATGCTCTCATTCATATATTCTGGAACACCAGTTTACACAAGTTCATGCTTCTTGATGGAAATACTTTAGAGAACTACCACTACTTTGAACAGCTGGATTTTACCGCACTCGAAGAAAATGTTACTACAGCATTCTTGGAACCTATCTCTCAGGATCACCTAGAGATGTTTCCGTTCTCTTCCGCTGATACCTTTGAGTTTCGGATAGACTGTATCACTCAGCTGCCTCCAGTCAATCAACCCTATGGGACTTCCTCTCATCATATCAGAAAAAGAGTTTTGAAAAGCACAATTTGGCCTATATTTAACGTGACTGACCACCTTTGGTTCGATGAATTGTAGGAACTCCTCAATCATCAACCATGTCTTCTTCTACAGAATCAAAATCATTGTTTGCTGCGGTTCCAACGCTCAAGGGTCCTTCTAACTATACCACATGGTCATCCATGATGAGGAACGCCCTTCAACTTACAAGAGTTTGGCAGATTGTAGATGGATCTACCGTTATTCCTGTTCTTGGAGCAGGAACACCTGTTGCTACAGCTGCGGATATCAACCGTTGGATTGAAAACGATCAAATGGCTGTCAGTACGATAGGTCAGAAACTCCCTCAGAACCTTCAAATGTACATCGTCGACACCTATGACAACACCAACGCTTCCTTGGCACACCACATCTGGACAGCACTCAGGACTGCGATGTTACCTATGGGACCTACTGGGAAGTTTGCCATATTTTGCAAAGTGTTGGACTACCACATTCCAAAATCTGGTAACGTTAAACCCACCGCATACCTCCAGAACATGAAAATTCTCTACAATCAGCTAGCAGACGCTAGTATGACTCTTACTGAGGATGTCAAAACGATGTTACTCGTCCACAAGATGTCTCGCGCCATGCCACAACTCATGACCACCATCATTCACACCACCGATGACACTCACTTTACTGTCGACCACATATCTACAAAGATTATGGCGGAATATAACCAACAAAAAGTTGTACCCTCCTCTCACTCACCTTCTCGGGCACACGCTGTGGAACCACCCACACTAGCCAACTGGATTTCTATGGTTTGACACGCTCCTCAAATGCATTGCAGCTTTTGCAGGCTGAACAACCATACCGTGGAGAATTGCTGAAAGAAGAACGGAGGATCATCCCTGAAACATTCTTCTGGAGCACAGCGCTCCGCACCAGCATCGAAACTGAAGAAGCCTTTCACTCCAAAGAAAGGACCGACGAAGAAGGATAAGGGAAAAGGGAAAGCTCATGCACACGAAGCTATGGAGCTTGGATCGGATGACGAGTCGGAAGCACCACTCAGTCAGTTTCATCCTGGTTCTTCCTTTGATATGCGTGATCTTGCTGCTGCCGCTATGAATATGGCACTACAAGCAATGCAGGAGCAATCAGGTGAAGATGATGATATTTATATACCCTCACAACCGATTCCTTTCACCACTGCTGCACCAACCATGCTCAAACCAAAGAAGCATGTCTCTTGGGCCAACGAAATGGATGAAAAGGAAGGTACCAGAGTGGATCTTATGATCTACAACAAAGGTAGCGACTCGGGTATGTCTATTACCACAAGTGGATTTACTAACAACAATCCTTTTTGGTCTTTGCCGTTTTTTAGACAACAAAACTCCTTTCCACCCCTCTGATGTCGGATCACCGCATCATGATCTTGGATTACCAGATCAACCTGTCTTGGATCACCAGACAATTATGAGTGTAAAAACTCAGGAGGAGCATGGAAGGAAACGTCGAAGAAACAGATCGAAAAAGAATATTAGTGGCAGTGGTTGTATGGAACAATTTGGACGGAATACTGATGGAACATGGAAACACGGACTAGACTCATGAGATCTCGTTGTCTGGGGTGATAATGATAACCCTACCGGTTATCATGAAGCATCCTATGATACATATGAATCTAACTCATGTTTTTACATGGGTGAATGTAAGAGTTCTAGAAGCAATGTTTGGATGATTGACTCCGGATGTACCAAGCATATCACTCCTTACATTAATGATTTTTCTTCTTTAGGAAATGAAGAACGTCGCTGTTATACAGCGAACGGTCAGTACATCATGAACTACGAACCCGGAACAGTCACAATTAGTCACAACAATGGATGGAAAACCGAACAAGTTCGACTAGACAATGTCTGGTATGCTCCTAAAGCAACCAAACGTCTGTTATCCATGAATATGCTTACAGATCTTGGATATCAAGCCACCATTGACAATAAATTGATGACTTTCCACAATCCAACTGGACATCTAGTACTACGAGGAACACCTCTAGTATCTGGGAATAAACTGCATTGGATACAAATGGAGATTGTATCACCACACAATGCAAATAGTCTTCAAGACAATTCATCACTGCTATGGCACTATCACTTAGGACACTGTTCAGATGAAGCTTTATATCAAGCTCATCGTATAACTCTTGGTTGTCTGAATTTCTCAAAGATGACAAAGTTATCTGGCATTTGTCGAGGATGCACTCTCGGTAAAATGACCAATAAACCATTCGTGGAATCCATCACACGAGCGAGTCACATACTTGATCTGGTTCACACTAATCTCTGTGAATTCCCTATCCACTCACATAATGGAAATACATGGATGATTACATTCATCGATGATTATTCTGGATTTGCATAGATTTTGTTCCTTAAAAACAAATCTGATGTGGCCAATAGTTTTCATAACTGGCTGAGCTGGACTACCACTCAGACCACTTCTTGCCTGAAAGCACTGCGTTCAGATCGTGGGGGGGAATATGTTAATGCTTTGCTACAAGCAACACTTTCCTCTCAAGGGATTGAGCATCAACTCACCATTCCTCACACACCGCAACAGAATGGAAGGGCAGAATGGTTTAACCATACTATCCTTGAAAAAGCGGAAGCAATGTGGTTACATGCTTGCTTACCACCATTCTTCTGGCAAGACGCAGTTGAACTGGCATTACAAATCTATAACAAGCAACCAATAAGACGCATTCAATGGAAAACTCCATTTGAACTATGGAACAGGACAAAACCCGATGTTACAGAACTCCGAACATTTGGATGCCAAGCATATGTGCTTATACCAAAGGTTTTATGCACTAACAAGCTCTCTCCCAAATCTGAGGAGATGATCTTTGTCGGATATGATCCTGGAACCAAGGGATACCAGTTCTGGTCTTATCAACGATGACACCTCGTGATCTCACAAACAGCAACCTTTGATGAATTCTCATTCCCAAGATGTCATGAAACAAATAATTGACAAACACCCCATGTTTCTCGAACCACCGATCTGGGAGAAGATGAAGTCATGAATCATCTTTTGATAGTTCGGAATCAGGAGGAGACGATACCGATCATATTGCTCCTAATAGATCACAACTGAACTTACGGACATCATCATCACCTTCTCATCCATCAGACCCCTCACTTGATCATCCGGACCTTGACACTTCGGACTCAACTAGTGAAGAGGAGCTACAACCTGGAACTCCAGAGGATAGCACTGATGAAGAAGACATTTCCAGAACAACTGAACAGGATGAACGACACAAGAATGCAGACAGAGAGCGTAGATGTCCTGATCCTGATTCACGTACTACACCAGGACCTTCCACTAGGTGGGACTCGTCTCCTTCATTGGAATCATGAGAACAACCAAACAGAGGAGTTGGAACTTCCAACTGGAGAATACCACTGGGTGTAGAGCGACCATTCCAACACAATAAACCATCACCACAAGCACCACTGGAGTTACGGACAGAAACACAAAGATCGGAAAGACTTCGACAACCTGTCATCTGGACTGATAACATCTATGGAACACGCACAGCCATGGAAATTGAGAGAGATATCACTGGTGAATGAGAGTTCGTCAGAGACATCTTGGGATCTCAGGAAGAACCAAGAGACTAGTCCAATTTTGTATGCTCTGATGCACCGGAACCTGATTCTGATGTTTTCATGGGTTCAGCTAACTTGTTTTCATCTGACATCATAATGTCAATGATGGTTCATGCTGCAGAGACATCCGGAATCCCTCAACAATTCCAAGATATCAGCAGGCTGCCAATTGCGGAACAAACCGACTGGTTTACCGCTTGCCAAGAAGAACTCAAGGCAATGGCAGATCAGAACGTATGGAAATTGGTAGATTGCCCACCAGATCATAAACCCATCAAATGTCGTTGGGTATTCGCACAAAAATCAAATGGCAGGAAGAAAGCCAGACTGGTTGCGAAAAGTTTTACTCAGGTCTTTGGACTTGATTTTGATGAAACATTCTCACCAGTAGCACAATTTGAGACAGTCAGACTCATACTCGCCATCGCTGCTTTAGAAAACTGGGAGATTGAAGCACTCGACGTCAAATCAGCTTTCCTTTATGGAGATTTAGACGAAAAACTTTACATGGAGCAACCTGAAGGCTTCAAGGCAAAAGGGTTAGAAAAGAAAGTTTGTCACCTACTCAAGGCGATCTACGGCTTGAAGCAAGCAGCATTACAATGGAACAAAGCTCTTCACCATTCGCTCTTGAAAAGAGGCTATAAGAGATATCTCTCAGATGGAGGCATTTACTTTAAAGAGATCAAAGGTAAACTCATCTTGATCATAGTCTACGTTGACGATGCCCTCTTCTTCAGTAGAAACTGAGTCATGATATTGTCTGAAAAGGCGATATTCATGAAGATCTGGGAATCAAGAGACTTAGGACCTGTTAAGGAATACCTTGGCATGACTATCAAACGTGACAGATTGGTTAAAACGATTACACTGGATCAAACCATGTATGCCAAGAAAGTCATCAAACATTTTGGTCTTCTCAATGCCAAACCAGCATATACTCCACTACTGACTGGATACAATCCATGGATCAGTGAAAAGGAGACTTCTGCATCTCTATGAGCGAAGTACCAATCTGTCATCAGATCACTCCTTTACATCATGCTTGGTACAAGACCAGATATTGCTTATTCGGTTATCCATTTATCACAATACTGTGCAAACCCTTCTGAGGATCACCTTAACTGGGCACTACAAGTTGTCAGATATCTTGGAACCACCAAGACTCTAGGCATCAAGTATTATGGTGCACAAAACTCCGGACTACTTGGATACAATGATAGTGACTAGGCTGTGAATCCAGACAATCGCAAGTCCATCACAGGCAATATTTTATTTCTTGTAGACAGCCCTATATCATGGCTGACGAAATGTCAAACTGTCGTCGCTGGATCATCCACTGAAGCAGAATACATAGCCATGAGTATGGCTGCATAACAAATCTCATGGGTCAAAAACCTATTCAGAGAGATTGGAATACTGACACCGAAGGTTCCACTTTACTGTGATAACCAAGGCGCAATCTTCTTGGCTATGCAACCAGCTCAATCCAATCGGACCAAGCATATCAGTGTACACTTTCACTACATCCGACAATGCATGGAAGATGAAGAGAAGATAGAACTTTTCTATGTGTCTACCGATAAGCAAGTTGCTGACATTATGACCAAGAACCTTGGACCCAACAAATTTGGTGCAAACGTCCTAGCCTTACGACTTGTACACATCCCACGATCTTCAACATGAACCTCAAGGAGGAGTGTTGAAAAGAGTGCTCTTAATTGAGACAACTCTTATCGACGTTCATGCTCACTGGTCATATGTGACATGATGACTAAGCAAACCTTAGTCACTATCGTCCAATGATATCAGTCATCCATATCATCCTATGGCAATAAACCCTCTTATCTTACAATAAGTGCTATTTGCGTCAACCAATAGCAGAAGAACCTCTTGTAACCAGGTTACACCGGTACAAGAATAGGGACCAATAGCGGTAACCACTCTTATCATGGATACTTATCATCCAATGGCCTTTGTAGCTTTTATCCAGCTTAACTGGGTAATTACCATACTTGGCTTAGTCCATGCGCCATATGGCACACTATATAAAGAGATGGCTCTGGACAGACCAGACTAAGTCTCCTCTCTCCTTTACACCCACCAACGGATACAACCCTGGTGACACTACTCTAGTACCTCTCCAGTACTAGTATCCTATTGGACTTTGGAACTTCCTGTATGGATGGATCACTGTTAGCACAGTAGAGTCATCGGACAGACTGTCACAGTCCTCCTTTGACTAAATACACTGAACCTATCCAGGTTTAGGACATCAGGTGTGACAGTACTACTGTTACCTTGATCTTACTTCCTATCTACAGGAAGTAAACCCTTGTTTTATTTCTTGGGACTATATCAGGGCGGCCTTCCCCTCAAGTAGTTGCTCTCAGTTAGACATGGAAGCCAGGGTGAGTATTTCTCTCACACCAGCATAGCCCCTCTATGCTCCTCTGCGTGTACCAGGCCCAGGATTATACATCCGCTGAGCCCAGCCTGGAATTGATTGTACCTCGGAGAGATCTAGGTATCTTTCGTCATTGAGTGGCACTTGTGCTTGTCTGGGATGGTGCTTCATGTATGGATCCCATTTCCTCTTTTCGTAACATCGTCACTAATATAACACCACAGCATTATCAAGATTCAAGTACTCCTTGTGGCTTTGCTGAACAAGTTCGAGTTCGCTGTGACAGACAAGGAACTGCGTATTGTTTGGAACCCTGCATTCATGATGGCTCCAATGATTGATGGTGATTTGGAGTGATGCGGTCACTTGCCGTTGGCTGTGTCTGTCACCCCTCAGGACGACGACGCTTACTAGTTCGACTCACATGTACGTTAGGAGGTTTATACAAGGGAGTTGGTAACTGTACTATAGTTTTATTTTTCTTGAGAAGTTAGATAGAAGTAAGTTTGTGTTGTTTGATAGAAAAATGGAAAGTTGTACTTGAACCTCCACCATGCATTCCACCGGCCGCTATATACTAATAACTCATCTCCCGGCGCCTACTGACATCTACCAGTCATTGATGTACTATGGCAATCCAAACACGAATGTGTAGTGAAGGGGCAAAGAACTTCCATGCTGCCATAGCAGCTCTTCCGCAATGAGAAGAACCTTTGTACTCGCAAGTGAAGGTGTATTGTAATAGTTTGGGTCAGTGGGTACGGGCTGATAATGACTGGAGCTTTGAAAGCAGATGGATGTCGCTCCTGCCTAAGG
>JBBPSN010000659.1:0-12426 GCA_038093615.1 Austroboletus olivaceoglutinosus | reverse complement strand
TACATATCTCTTGATCCTCTTGAGATAAAATCACAAGACAATTAGGGGAGGTAGTCATCTATATGATACATCTTCTGACAGCAGGAATAGTGCATAGGTTGTGTTCCTGACTCAACACGATTTCTTTCGTGTGCAGGTCACTGTCCTTTACCTACATTTCCTTGTAGCCTCACCTATTGGACTCCACGTATAGACTACTTCTTGTATCCTTCTCCTGTTGTCCAACACGACTGCCTACATCACTAATGTATCTACTTAGTGATCCCCTTGTAGTCATCATGGCAGCATAGTCAGCTATTGATTACTTATTAGTAAAACACCTCTGCATGGACCTTCTCCAAGTAGTATTTAGTTCATGATCCAAGTGGCCATGTAAAGTATCTTAGTCTTACTTTCAATAACAAGTATTCTCCTTCAATCCACTCTCTGAGTGTCTTAACAATACCAAGTCTCCGTCCTACTTTTGAGTGGACATTCCCCCCCTTTGTCACAATGGATTCGCCTGCCAAGCAGTCATGTTCCCCTCTCATCACCAGCCCAATCCTCAGTCGAGCCCATCCCACTCTCATCATAGTTACAGTTGTTACTATTTGTTGGATGCTCTCATTGCAGTTATAACTGGTCTGTTGGACTTGCATCCACCCACATATAACCTTTGCCCATCATTGGATGATCAACATCTGAATGATACTCCACTCTATCAAAAGTCAACCCAACTGCCCACAGTTGTAACAATAAATGTAGTTACACATCATGCCTGAGATTCTCCTCACTGTCCTTATTATTGTTACCAAAAAACCCTTCCAAATCAGCAGCATCCACACCTGGCTTTTCAAACATATACCAATAGGTTTCCCCATGCAGGAAATGGGGGATCATTGAAACAACTGCATAAATGGATTTTGCAGGAATGACATCTTGCTGTCATTCCTGTAGTGCTTGCAAATGAAGTAAGTTCCATGAGATTCTTCCAGTAGGTCTGTGTGAGGAGGGGAGAAAATAGACACAACAGTGAGCATCTCCTGCATTGTTGTACCAGGAATAGGATCAATCTGGAAGAAAAAATGAACCTCTGCAAAGGAGATTTGTGTGCCAAGTTGAATCTGTGGATGAAAATAATTAGATTGAGTAAAAAAATCACTAGAGTACTTACTTTGACTATTCAGCTCTGTCATGCATTCAATTTCCTCTCATGATTACTAAAAAGAGATCTACAGTTGGTGCTGTTTGGAAGGCAGAGACATGCCCAGCAATGGGCTAGGTATAAGCCATTAGGAAGAAAGTGCTCGAAGTCAGGTGAAGTTGGGGAATGTATGAGTAAATAGTTGCAGATATGGATTCCTTCAAGGGGGGTGGTAGTATGGCGAGTTCACTCCAATGCTCTTAAAAGTACATAGCCTTTTCCAATATCCACTGAGTACCTGGGAAAAAGAGGCTTATTCACATTTGGATCAAGCTCAGGGGCCATAACAAGAAGTGCATTGTGTTGAGTACGATGTGTTATGCTAACGATAGCGTTCAACTCTGAACCTTGAATGGGGCTGGTACCCGTGTTGGAACATTGGTCTCCTGGCTAGGGCTGGTACCTAGGTGAGGGAAGATCCTGAACAGTCCTTGAGTGTGACACTTGGTGGTGAAGCAGACTTGAATAGCGAGTGTGCACTCAGAGGTAGCACAAAGTCCTTTTAGAAGGGAAGAGGGTTCATGGAGATCCTGAGTGACTAAGGCAGCAAGGTCCAGGGCTAAACATTATGTTGGATTGCATAGATTTAACTAGGGAACAATCTACTGTACAAGGCACTTTTATAGGTAGAAAAATGAGCACGGACCAAGAGGTCGAGAATGGTAAGTATCGAGTAAGGAAAGTCCTACAAGATACCAATAAGGAGTACTTGCCTAGAAGAGAATGCAGAGAAGATAAGTGTCCAGAGATAGGTAACTAAAAGGAAGACCAATTGTAGCCCTACGACGAAGGGGGCCAGACGGGAAAGACATCAGGGAACAGAGAGTTGTCATCGACAGAGAACAGGCTCTTAGGTAAGGGGTAATCAGTCAATGAATATGGAGGAAAAGGATAGTAAAAAGGGGAAAAAGTAGCCGTGGGGTCTTCTATCATAACATAATGGAGCACTCATTGCATAAGGTTAGCATAAGGATATGTAATCACTGTGTTGATGCTTATTTGCCAAGCTACGCACATGCCATCTGCTTAGATTTTAATGTTGGACATTGAAACTACTTAACATATCAGGACAATCTGAGCACCTGTAGGTTATGACTTGGAAGCTGCTCCTCAACCTACCCATTCCCCTCGTGTTCCAATTGATTTGAAGAGGGCAAGGTGTCACATGGGTGACACTCTTGTCTGCCAGTTTCCCCCCATAATGGCCACATCCATTCTCCTTGCATACCACCCTGCCCCTCCCATCACCTCAATGATCAGTGACGAGGGCAAGGGAAATGCAAGCTGCACTGAGTGATGCAAGGCCAAAGATGACTTCATAACAACAATGCCAACATATGCTGAGACCACCACAGTACACCCCCTTCCTTCGTGCGACTCATCTCACTCACCCCTTGAAAACCACCTGCTTGGCAGGCCCTGTTGTCATGCCCATCTTCTCAATGATGATGATGAAGGTGATGGCAATGAGGTAGTGCACAAGCCACCTTAATGCCGATGATGCCAACAATGAGAGCAACAAAACAACACAACACAATGAGGACTCAGAGGTGGGGCAATGGAGGGTGCAGTGGGGTAGCAGGGCTGCAGACGGTGCCAGTGAGTTCCCTGATCATTCACCTCCCCATTTGCTCACATGGCATGCTACCAGCTTAGCAACGACAATGATGATGCAGGCATGCAATTACATGCTTGGCACTGAAATGACAACAATGAGATGCCGGTGGGGCAACAGTCACTGCTAGTGAGTCCCCCCACTGGCTCGGCAACAATAACAATGATGACAACATGGGCATGCAACCACATGCCCAGTACCAAAACAACAACAACAACAATGTGTCAGCAGGGTGGCAGGCATGTAGACGATGAGTCATTGCTCACCTCCCCATCTGCTCACCAACATGGTGATGACAATGACATGGACAACACAACAGTGTGCCCACACTGAAGCAATGACAACAACAATACAGGATGCGACAATGATAACATAGCTAGGGCAACGTGACTGACAGCGCTGGTAAGTCCCTCTACTCGTCTGCACACTTACCACCCCACCCACACGGCTTGTTCAAGGTGTCACACTTGCACATGAATGGAGATCAGCTATGTAGCATCATCTGGGTAAAGAATATTTACTGCAGTATTCATTTTTCATAAATCCCTCTTCTGACCGTCACACGCATATCACCTTGTCATGAGCAGGTGCTTCATTCTGCGGACTACAATAGTACACTTTTGTGTACATTAACAAACAATTGTATAGTACTGTTTGACAATTTCTGGCAATGGTAAGAAATGGTAGGAAATGGTAGACAATGGTTGGCAATTGTATGCAATTGTCACCATTGCCAAAGATTTCCCACAATTGTCATTTGACAGTTTTCCTGATGTGATGGCTGTCGGATTTCCAAGACAAGATTCCCAATGGTCCTCTCCATGGTCCATTGCAAGGCACAAATGAGGAGACCCTTGGTGAACACCTCCCAAGCTGGTGTAATGTGCAAGGGCATGGATGCTTTGGTGGGCGAAATGAATGCATTTAGGATGGTGTTGGTAGTATAAGTCTTCGAATTGTGTGATGAATTCGATGAATAGGCCATGGGCCTCAAGAAGCTGGGCAGAAGAGAT
The DNA here is from genome assembly GCA_038093615.1 of Austroboletus olivaceoglutinosus. Lineage (NCBI taxonomy): Eukaryota > Fungi > Basidiomycota > Agaricomycetes > Boletales > Boletaceae > Austroboletus > Austroboletus olivaceoglutinosus. Next base: position 8,615 of record JBBPSN010000659.1, on the reverse strand, counting down.
AATATGCTGTGAGATGAGACAGACAGCATGAACAAGTTTGCAAAAATAGTGCCAGTAGGGAATGGGAAGGACATCATGGAGAATCATGGGTCCAAGGCCATAGAGGAGGAGGGTGAACTCCCAGGCCTTATACCCACTATTGATCTTCTTGGTAGGATTTCTTGGGGGGTGGTTGAAGCAGCCAGGAAGGAAATGGGTGGCAGAGGCAACATACTTACCAAATTTATCCCAAGTTTCACCCATGAGAACAGCCCATGGCCAATTGGCAATGTTGTCCTTGCGGTCACATTCTAATGTGCCTCACCAAAGAGGAATAAGGAGGTCGGGTATATTGAGTGAGATGAGATGTATGATATCTGATCCGAAACAGATTGGGACACCAAATATCCAATTGGAGGGGAAGCCCAAGAATATACTTGGTTTGGAGATTCCAGTCTCCTTTCATAGCTGCTTGTACTGACGTTCATTAGTGGACTGCAAGAGGAAGATAAGATTCTTCCAGTATTCCTCACAAGAGGAACATGGAAGATTCTCAACATCGACATTTGGGTGATTGCAACCAAGTACATCATAAAGGGGGGTGGGTTATTTGTGAGCAGCATAGTACATTTTCTGACCTTGTTTGTAATACCCTATAAGGCCACAATAGAGTCGACAGCCCCATTTCCCTTGATGGCCAACGAGTCCATTCAGGTATGCGAGTTCAGGGCCATCCGCAGTTCCTAGCGCAATGAATGGGTATGAGACAAACGAGCGGTTCAAGAATGTGTCCCAGAGGCAAAGACCCTCTTGCATCAGAGTGGATAGGTGATGGAATCCAGGATAGAGGAAGGAGTTGAGGTTTTTGGGTTTCTTGGGACCAGGGATTATCACACCAGGTAGTACATACTTTTTCTTGTAGTGAGACTCAGGGAAGTGATTGAGGATGACCCAAATGGACATCCAACAGTCGGATTGCTTGCTTTGGTATAGTTGGGTGTCATCGACTAAGAACATGAGGACGATGTCATTGTCTTGAATATGACTGTTGCAAAGTGCACAAAGGTAGTCTTTGCCATCGAAAATGTCTGACCAGAATGCTTTGTGACCCTCAGATTCTTCTAATTCGCGGAGGATCTTGGCAGTTCGAAGATTCCTGTAGCGCATCTCCATGGCGCTTTTTGGATGTCGATATAGCACCTGGAGTTGTAAGCCAATTGGAAATGTGGAGAATTGTGCATGAGGTTTTCCATTCTCATATTGAGGTTCTCCACATTGTGGGCAGTCGGTAGCACATGTATAGGGACCAATAAAGGCAAGGCAGTTGTTGATACATGCATTGTTGACAATTTCTTCAACCCCACTGAGTTCAGCAGTGATGGACTTGATTTGTGTGACTGAGGGTATATCGATCCAGCTAAATTGCTTGAGTGCCACACATACTTTCATATAGTCCTCGTCTGCATGGCTGAGGTCGAGGTATAAGCGAAGTGCCAATGAGAGGTTTGGGTCCGTGGTGAGATCCAGGACAGCTTGTCTAGGGTTTTTCAGGCACATTCTTGCTGCAGGGGATAGACCTATAGCATCCTTATCAAGAGAGGCACCCTGCACATCTAGAATGTATGCTAATGAGGTGCACAAATCCCCCATCTTGACGTTTGCGTACAACTCGTTGAGTAGGACTTCTTCATCCACATCTATAGGTGGATCTTCTTCACTGTTATTGGAGGTAGGTGAGCAACTTGAAAGGGGAGACTGAACCTCACTATAATGATCGTTTTGAGGTACAGGTGCGATGGGACTGAGGGGTGGATTAGGAGGGATTTGAGGGGTGGAATGAGGAGAACGAGGTGGAGTTCCAGCCAGATCTCCTTCATCCAAAGCTGAGATTCTCTCTGAGCTGAGAGACAATGTAGCATTAGCCTAGCAAAGAGTCATATCTTCCATAGTACAGTATATTCAAAGAAAATAAAGAAATATACCAACAGGCCATTGAGATTGCCACATGCTAGAGCTCGGGCCCAGCACAATAATGACTCATCATTATGGTGATCTTCTTCGCAATATTTTTCCTGGTGTTGAAACTCTCTTTATTTACTTATCTAAGCACATCATATGCATAACTTATCATTCAATAGCGTATAGACTATCTATCTGACCAATGGCGTTATCGCCTCTTATCTTACATACCATATTAAGACATGGTCTGTGTGCATATTTAGTAGTATATAAATAGGGCATATTCCTGTAACTAATCTCTAGTTTTGGAATCACTTACTTTTGGCCCATTCACTTTGAGTGTGGTTGAGTGATACCAGAACTGCCATCTTCATTAGAGCCTTCACTTTGAGGGTTCAACACAATTCCAAAACTACTCTTTTCCCTTATCATCTTGCCCACCATCTAGGCGTTGTTTCTCATCCCTCCCCTTCTCTCTATACTGCTGTGGTCATAGCCAGACTCCAGGCTTAAGAAGATTGTACCTTTATGTATGTGGCACACACCATGATCTGTGTGGAGACAAACACTCTGCAAATGTTTGTAGCAGCTTTCGTGCTGCACAAGATGGTTGTTCACCATTTACAAAATAAGGATAATATTGCTCGATACCATGAGGTATCACTGATAGTGCAAACAGCGGATGGTCTCTGATAAAGGACCAACTGTTCATGTGATCACAGTAATTGTCATGTCTCCCCAGGGAGTATCCCGAGCAACAACACCGTTGTCGGTGTCCTATCTTAGGCTGTTGTAAGAAACCGCCCACCTCAGCATTGAACAGCTGACACCTATCACCATCTTCCCACATTCAGTGGAGTAAGGTCTTCATGATCTGTTCACACTGTGTCCCCACATCCCCACCATGTTCCGACTCTTCGCTGCCACCATACTTTATGGTATCTACCATGTTCTTCATCACATTCTGCACATTGAACCAGTCACACCACCATCAACTCCCATCCCCTCATCAACATCTTCTTTGACATTAAACAATTCATTTACCAACTCCCTTGCCTCCACCGTCATTCTTGTCAACAACCCTCTCATTGAGAGAACCTTCAATGATTCCGATAGCAACACAGACACTTCATCAGTCATTGTCTTCTACACATGGGAACAGCTGAACCCACAACAATCCTGACAAACTCCTTTTGTCCAGTTCGGACAAATTGGTGTGGAGTCCCCCGCCATTAAAAGTACCACCCTGTCCCCCCATCGTAAACAAAATCATGTTCTTTGCAACCTCTGTTGGCTCTTTACCCTCGAAACCAATGCTCACCCTTACCCATACTATTGGCAATACCGGCGTGCAGTTACAAGTAGAGCCAAGAACCAGGCCACCCGCCTATTACACCCTCCCCATCAAAAACTCTACAATAAGCATAAGTGCGCTCTTGAGGCACACCCCACTGACAGAGAATTAATAGAACAAAACTCATACCTCCGCCCCTTTTGAACATTAAAATGTTCATGAGTCCTCTGTCGACATTTTTGACATCTCCTACCTATCATGTGGACATCAGAGACAAAGACCAAAATATGTCTGATGTTACAATCACCATCCCCGACATCGTCGCCTCCACCTCTTTACCTTCTACCAAAAGGTCAGCTGTCTTCATTGACCCAACCAACTATATGAATGCCATGGTCATGTGGGCCATGACAGCTGCTGTCAGTGAAGACTTGGCTGGTCAAAAGCCAATATACACAGGGTCCATTATGGATCTTAATCACTGGCACAGGAGAACAGAAAAGAAGCTGGCTTGTGTCATTACACCACCCCGAATCCCATTACCACCTGCCATAGATTCAGACGATGGAGGTGATATGTCATTGGATTCATCATCTGATAACGAACCACCTCCTTGTCATGCCTCGCCTCAGAGAGGACCTCTCGGCTGAGCACCCATATATAACCGCGTAGAAATCAGGAAATCTATGTTTCCAAAACCTGATTTCTATGGCAGAAAGAAAGAAAAGTTCATAGCATGGACGACATCCATGGCTATGTACTTTATGGGTTTCTCACAAGAACCTTCTGACAGGCAAAAGGTGATTTTATACCTATCATTCATGCAAGGAGAAAATAGTGCTGGCCACTACGCTACTCTATTTATGCAATGTTTGGTCCGCGAACCTTGGCTTCTCGAGCTAAATCAATTCTTAATCGATCTGGCTAGCAACTTCCAACCTGTGGCTTTGGAGTCACAAGCAGAAGAGAAGCTAAGGGTTCTGAAACAAACCCAAGGAGACTCAGTAGAGGACTTCTTTACAAAAATGGAACAACTAGTGATCGAAGCCAACTTCAATATATCCACCAACACTAGACAACTCGTAGGTATCGCGCACCACAGTATCAATGACAAAATTGTAGAGAATGTCGAAAAGTTGTCCCCTTGGTTACTTTCAAGGACCGACAATTACATCCAATAGAAAAAAGCCCTGATCGAGTCTGATCAGGTACTTGCCGAGATTGCTGCCAGAAGAAAGGCACAAGGTATATTGATGAGTTTCTTTAACCATCCCAACACTCGTCCCGCCGCCTCCAGAGCTCTGGCTTCAACTACATCTAAAGCAGCACTGCCTGCTAACACATCTCGCCCCCACCCTAATGCCATCAAAGTGTTCCCTGGACAAGGAGCCCCAATGGATCTGGATGCAGCACATACCTCAGGCATGTGCAGGAAATGCGGTCCAGGATCTGTCTGGCCTTGTGCCAAACACCCCATGAAACCGCACAACAATGTCCATGTTCGAGCTGTCGTAAGAGGACATGACATTGAATATGATGAAGGAAATGTTGAGAGCCTGTTAGAGGAAATCAGCAAAATAGAGGATTTTGGAAAAGGAGAACAGTAGCTCAGTTGCCTGTATCTCCAACTAGAATAGTTTCTTCTGTATCAAATGAATTTGTACCTTTCAGATTGACCAATAGATTTGAAGTTCTTAATATCAAAGAAATGACCAAGACTGAAACAAATGAGGCACCTGGAAATGGTGTGGCTGTTCATGAAACTAGAACAGTGCTTAATTCCTCAAAGGAAAAGTTTCAAGTTAAGAAAGTTGAACCAGGGGCTTCGCTGCCGTCACATGGTTCGGAACTTTCTGCTGGTTATGACATAGTAGCCAACCAAGATGCAGTCATCCCCACAAAAGGACAAGCAATAGTTTCTGTTGGGATTGCAGTCACTGTATCCAAAGGAACCTATGGTCATATTGCCCTACGTAGTGGTCTCGCTGCTAAGCATGGAATTGATGTTGAAGCCAGCATAATTGATGCAGACTACCACAGAGTGATTAAAGTGATCCTATTCAATCACAAGGATCAAGAGTTTAAAGTCAAAGCAGGTGATTGCATTGCCCAAATGATTTTAGTACAAATAAAGACTCCTGTTGTCGAAGAAGTTAAGGACTTCAACAATACAAAGTGAGGAGCAAAAGGATTTGGATCTATGGGTCTAAACCAAAACAATGTCCACATCCTGCAACACGATGCATTGCCTGGTCAACAAGCTTTGAGCTTGGTACTGGATGCACGGTCATTAAAGGAAAATCCAAAAGAGGAAACTCAAGTAGGACTGAGAAAGTGAAGATTCAATCATAATGCCGGTTGGCTTAATACAGTTGACCCATGGTCAGTATGATGGATGAAAGAGGTGATTGACTCTGGAAATGTTCAATGTTCAATGAAACATCTCGTGTCGTTTGCACATGACAAGTGAGTAAATGAAGTAACACCAAATCTTGTAAGACAGATACAGTCCATGCAATACCATGAGGTCTATCACACCCTTAAGGAATTGCAAAACAAACCCCAATTTGTCAACCAAATTAGAAGGTTGAAAGATTCAACTGAAATTCAATTTAAGATCATAGCCAACAATGGAGCAAAAATCTCAAGTAAGGCATTGATAGATTCCAGGTGTACTGGATCATCTATGGACCAAGAATTTGTGTCCAAAAACGGCCTGCAATGCCATAAATTACCAAGACTGTTACCAGTATATAATACCAATGGCATGCTTAACAGTGCCAGTAACATTGAAGAGTTTGTCACAATCAAAGTAAAAATCCAAGATCATGCTGAACACTTAGCTCTAGCAGTTACCAAACTGTGAACCCATGACATCTTCCTTGGACATAATTGGCTCCAAAAACATAACCCAATCATTGACTGGAATACTGGAAACATTGAGTTCAGATATAAAAATGATCATATGCCAGAACTTGTAACAGTCGAAGATGAGGAAAGTGAAGAAGAAGATGAATACACTGTCCGATACCAAGATGGCGAAAGACTCTTTGAATTGGATGTTGACGCCTATATTAGAACAACGGCAACAGATATTGCAATTAAAGCTAATGCTGAAAAGCAGAAGCTAACATTCAAAGAAGTCATCCCAGAATGTTATAGAGATTACTGGGATGTATTCTCAAAAGAAAACTTTGATGAATTACCACCAAATCGTCCATGGGATCATGCAATTGAACTATTGCCAGGAGATCATACAATCAATTTCAAAACCTACAATCTATCTCCAAGTGAGCAGAAGGAGCTCGATGTGTTCTTGGAAGAGAATCTAAAATCCAGACGGATAAGACCATCAAAATCTCCCTATACATTAGGATTCTTCTTCATCAGAAAGAAAAATGGAAAGCTTCGTCCCGTACAGGACTACCGGAGGCTTAACAAGATAACCAAGAAAAATAGATATCCTCTGCCGCTAATCAACGACATATTCAATATGTTACAAGGAGCAAGGATATTTTCTTGTCTTGACGTAAAATGGGGATATAATAACATTTGAATAAAGAAAGAACATGTGGAACGAGCAGCATTCCGCACTCCATGTGGCTTATTCAAACCATTAGTAATGTTCTTTGGACTCTGTAACAGTCCTGGAACATTCCAAGCTATGATAGATCACATCCTCTGTGATCTACAAAACTGAAGAAAAATTCTTATATATATGGATGACATTGTCATCTTTACAAAGACTTTGGAGGAACACCGACAAGTGGTACATGAAGTACTCGAAATCCTTTGAAAGAATAAGTTATATTTGGATCACACCAAATGTTCCTTCAAACAAACGGAAATCGATTACCTCAGATGTGTAATATCCGAAAACTCAGTGAAAATGGACAAACACAAGATAGAGGCCATTCTTGACTGGCCTGTCCCAAAGACAAGAAAACAAGTCCAAGGTTTCTTAGGATTCCTCAATTTCTACCACTGCTTTGTAAAAGACTTTGCAGCTAAAGCAAGACCTTTGAATGCTCTGACAAGCAATCAAAAGGAGTTTATCTGGGACTCAAAATGTCAAACAGCATTTGAAGAGTTAAAGCAAACTCTGACCGAGGTACTGGTCCTTAGGATGCCAACCAACAATGACCTTTACAAGGTTGAAACTAATGGTTCAGGAGTAGGCTTAGGAGCAATCCTGAGTCAGAAACAAGGAGATCTTTGGCACCCGATCTCATTTATTTCCCGATCCCTTGGAGATGCAGAAAAGAATTACCATGCTTCTGATTTGGAACTTCTTGCCATTATCTTCGCCCTTAAGGAATGGCATCAATACCTGTTGGGAGTAGCAGTCCCATTCCTGGTGCTTACAGACCACTGTAATCTGGCCTTTTTCCACAAGCCTCAAGACTTGTCATACAGACAGGCTCAATGGCAACAAATCCTCCAAAAGTATCACTTCACTATTGAACATTGCTCTGGGAAGACAAACCCAGCTGATCCTCTGTCCAGGAGGTCAGACTATGAAAAGGGAGTAGACTCACAGAATTTACAAAAAAACTCTGCTCCCCAACCATCTGTTCATTGAAACAGAAGAAACTCTGGAGATAAAACAGATCAAATATGAACAATCCATTGAAACTGCCATCATGAGAGCCCAAGACAAACATGAACAATATGCAGTCCAAGAGCTTAAGGAAAAAAAGAAATGGACCGAAAAAAACAGAATGCTGTGGAAAGGAAAATAGCTTTACGTCCCCTTCATTCCAGAACTTAGAGAGCAGATTATGAATGAAAATCATGATCATCCATTAGCCGGACACCCCAGTTACAAGCAGACCAAGGATCTCTTGGTACCGTACTACTAGAAGTTGATGAATTCAGATATCGACAAATATGTTAAAGAATGCAATACCTGTCAAAAGGTAAAATCAAAGAATGTGGCTAGTCACATGCCACTCCATCCAAACGAAACTCCAAATTCACCATGGGAAGTTATCTCCATGGACTTCATTGGACCTCTCCCTGAGAGTCACGGGAAGAACGGCATCTTTGTCATTGTCAACCGACTCACCAAGATGATGCATGCAGTGCCCATCTCTATGAACATTACCTCTGAAGGCATAGCAAAGATCTTTATGGATTACATCTTTAAGTTACACAGAACCCTGAAGAAGATCATCTCAAATCGGGGTCCCTAATTCATCTCCAAGTTTATGGAGGCACTTTACAAATGGCTGAGCATCACAGCCAATCCAAGCATGGCTTTCCACCCCCAAACGGATGGCCAAACCGAATGTGTAAACCGAGAGATAAAAAAGTATCTAGAGATTTACATAAATCACAGACAAATGGACTGGAGCAAATGGCTTGCCCTGGTGGAGTTTAC